>CM073605.1:23002125-23244625 GCA_037074985.1 Solanum bulbocastanum
GGGCAATTGTTTTAAAAGTGATTTTTGTGCCATTATTTTCAAGTAACTTTTACTCGATGCTTACTTTGCAATGTTGTGCTTTAGAGGAAATGGATAGACCTAAAGTTCATGTCACCATGAGATCTATTCATTGTGATTCCAATTCTCCTCCTCCACCTCACTCAAAAGACAATTATGAGTGGAGATCAATGATCCCACAGGTAAACAAAGAGTCACTCCATGAACTTCTAAGCGTGTGAGTGATAAAAACAAAAGAAGGTTGCTATTGCTGAAAATGCAAAGAAGAGGACACTAATCGATAAAAGAACATCTTTCTCTTCCAAAGAAGTCCCACTTTTTTATAGTTGGACTGGTGACGATGGTGATAATGCAGCGGAGAGTACACCGACACCTCTTGTAGTTGAAAAGGTGGTGCAAAGAAAGAGGAGAGAAATTCACTCAAAAAATATATAAGATCCTAATTTTATGTGCCTTCAAGGGTATTTCAAGTTATTGCTGCAAAAGCACTTAATAAGTAGAAAGTTGCTAGCGGTCGTACTATTTTGGAGAAGCGTTGATTTTTTATTGATGGGGTCATGAGATACTATCCAAAAAATTAGGAGATGATAAATTTTTTTACCAATTTGAACAATTCAACAAAGTTCAAGCTCCTTACGTCTCTTAGGGGTTTGTTAATTGTACGAAGCCTATGCGAAGGCTAGCCCCAAGAAAATAAGAGGTGTGATTGGGAGACCACTTGAGGAGGTTGAGGTCCGGAGTAAGATAGTGAAATGTGACCGAATAGCAATCAACAGGGTTTTGAGAATGAAAGATAACAAAGATGAGATCTACAAGCTTCTAATGAAATATAAACTTGATGATTTGAAAACGTGGCTGGCACCCTTGATTTCTCATATTACTCCCTTGTGGTTGGTTGAATGGTTTAAAATTAAAAAGAAAGATATAAATGTGGTGGCCCATTTTTGGTTTGGGTTTATTAGTAGCAACCTTATGCCATAACAAAATGAGTCGATCCTCCGGCACTAAAAATCATTGATCAAGAAAAGTTAAGTATGGGTAAGATAATAGAAGAAGAAAGGCTTATGTAGGCTAAGTAAGAGCAAGAATCATTTCCTTTCCTAGTTTTGATCACCCTATTGTGTGAGTCGCTTGGATTTTATGTCACGCCTCGAGGCTACCCTCTTGACGTAACACGAGACCCAAGATCACAGTGACGCCAAGCTAACTCTAAAGCTGGCATATCATAAGCATACTAAAAATATCAAAGAAAACATGAACTAATGTGGAAGCTAAATCAACTGATAACTGAAAGTGGGGAATACCATACTAGTATGAATTTATAAAACATAATAAGAGTTTAATAACAACTGAAGGATTAAACTTAATAATTCAAGCAGATTCTACTAATATGTATGAAATGCATCTAGTGATTAGAGTTGTTGGGACATGCCCCCAACTGATCCTAGAAAAACTGAAAAATGAATAGATGAGTAAATAAGAAAAGAATTTGTTTTCCTCAAAGTATGAGGACTCACCACTGACGGTGCTGAATATGGATCGAGAATCGATCTATGCGTAAACTGGATACTGAGTACCTAAACCTACATCATGAAGGGATGTAGCACAGAGTTTGTGTCATTACTTGGAATGTACTAAGTATGTAGGATATAGATAATAGATAAATAAAATATATAGGTTGAACAAAGTATAACTATAACGACCCTTCCGAAATAACATAAGCCAATAACTTACGAGATTTTTATGCATATATTGTCCTCACGCTAGTCAAATGATATAAAACAAATATTATCAACTTCCGAGTACTCAACCAAGTGGTTCATGCTTCATACAACCATTCAAAACAAGTAGTAAAATCAATATCTTACAAGAATTGGGCTTTCACACCCCAAATGAACAAAACATCTTGCCATACTTATATTACAAACCATGGTGACATGATCCAATTAGCCTTCAAAGTCTCAGGCAATTATACAACACATAGATCATGTATAAGTCCCAAAGTTTCTACAAAATATAGTTGTCTTTATGCAAATGTGATGTTCCTTAAGGTTCTCAAAATTTCCATCTCTAATGGCCAGCTTCACGCCTCCTCTCGATCCTTCCCTACGATAGAAACAACTATCGCTAAACATATAGTTTAGTGGTGTAAAAACTATAGGTTCGGTGCCCTCTAAATTTACCAAGCAGTCTTTCTCAAGTCATGAGCAGCACAATTGAAACAAAATAAATACATCAAGTAACAATATATAAACAATATCAAGTTCGATATTTAAAGATCCAAATGCTAATAATGTTCAAAACACCATTATCCAAGAGATTCAATAACAAGACTTGCCCAATATATACATCATGTCATCACACCAAGCAAAAGCAAGTATCAAGAAGGGCCAACGCCCTATATGAAGAAGGGTCAAAGCCCAATATCCAAGAGAACCAAGAACAATATTAAAAATGGCTTTCTAGTTCGTACATAAAATGGACAACTTCCATTCTTAAGATGGACTAGAAATCCAGAATCAAGATCGAAAATGATCCAAATCAAGAGGCATGCCGATGGTGACAAAGTCACAGCCACAAGAAAGACAAGGTCCCAACAAGAGTGCCAAGTGATCAAACAATTTGTACAAGTGGGCGAGTTACACAAGCATCATACCAACACGACAATGCAAAGTGACAAGAGGTAACAAAGTTACCAAGATCAACTTTCAGACATACTAGCAGTTAAAAGAGTGCAAGTAAAAGTTTATACACAAACCTCAATACTTTATCGTAGAAACAGTCCACACAACTTCACAAGTTCAAACTGTAGACCAACCAATGTATCAAGGTCCTCAACTTGTTCACGAGTGTATACAACCTTAAAAAAATACAATTAAATAGCTCCTTTAATTCTTAGTATCTCAATAATGTCGAAGTAAAATGGAATTATCATCACAAGTAAGCTTTGCCCATATAGAAAAGACTCTGCTCGCAAAATAGTGATTATGGCTAGCCTAGTACCTTATGTTGAAACTTAGATTTGAAAATGAAAATGGCAAAACTAGACTTTGTAACCTTAATTAAAGATGTAGGTACATCTCTTAAGGTTGCAAAAAAACAAGAATCACTGCAAAATCTATTTTGTACAAAAAGATATATTCAAAACACTAATAGTTGTCCATACAGGATTTCCAAATCCGAAATCTGGACAAAACTTGTCCTATGTTGCATCCCATATTTGGAATCCATGACAGCTAAATTAGAGTTTTACCTAAACTTAAGCATTGTAGATATATGAATTGGCTTTCCAATCTTATTTATTTTCCAAAAAATGAGTTCTAGAGAACGTGATATTCTAAAAGTAATACACACTACTCAGCTACAAAACATATTTTGACTACTTACCAAAAAGCAGTGTGTGTCTTGAATTCCAGCCAAAAGAACCAAGTTTTTCTCTTGCGATATTGATGAACAAATGGTTAACTAAGGTTCTAAGGTGCTTAGAATTTGAGGGAACTGAAATTCTCTTGAGGAGATGTCAAAATATACGCTCAAAAGTGATATTTATCCCAATGCACAACTATCCCTCAAGGCTGCCCAAATAGTATTGCGTGCTGTCCAAAATGCATACATATAACCTTGTATATATATATTTCCTTCACCTCCTTTTAAAATTCTACAAAATTCTAATTAGAATATTACGTAAATACCCTAATACAAACCCTTAAATTATGATACAATTTTTGCTAAGCAAGCTAGCAACTATCACAACATTTCTAGTTCCCAAAATAAGAGTAGAATATATTGTTGTAATTAAGCAACGGTACATCGACATGAGACTCTTGTTAGCATTTATGGGTGTTGCAACTCTCTTCCCCTTAAAGGAATTTCGTCTCAAAATTTACCTTATATTAGTCTTGAAACAAGTGCGGTTACTGGGTCCTCATGTCTTTTTCTCTCTCCCAGGTAGCTTCTTTTCCCGAATGGTTCCTCCAAAGTACCTTTACTAAGTGGATTTCCTTGTTTTTAAGTTGCTTCACTTCCCATGCTTGAATTAAAATAGGTTCTTCATTATACGTTAATTCAGGATTAACCTCAATAGATTCAACTGAAAGAACATGAAATGGATCAGACCGGTATCTTCTGAGCATAGAAACATGAAAGACATTGCAGATCTTGTCTAACTCAGGTGGCAAAGCTAATATATATGCAACTGGTCCAACCCTTTCAAGTATCTCATAAGGTCCAATAAATTGGGGACTAAGTTTTCCCTTTTTGCCAAATCTCATAATCATTTTCCATGGAGACACCTTTAAAAATACTTTATCTCCCACTTGATATTCAATATCATGCCTTTTAAGATCAACGTATGACTTTTGTCTATCTGAAGAAATCTTTAGACGATCCTTGATATGTTTTACCTTGTCCTCTATTTGTTGCACAATTTTAAGACCAATAAGTTTCCTGTCACCAACTTCACTCCAACAAAGAGAGGTCCTACATTTCCTTCCGTACAAGGCTTCATAGGGAGGCATTCCAATACATGATTGTAACTATTATTGCAAGCTGATTCTATCAAAGCCAAATGTTTGTCCCAACTACCCTCAAACTCCATAATGCAAGCTCGAAGCATATCCTCCAAAACTTGTATCACCCTTTCCGACTGTCTGTCTGTCTGAGGATGGAACGAAGTGCTCAATTTCATCTTAGTACCCAAAGCTTCCTGCAAGCTACCCCAAAATCTACATGTAAACCTTGGGTCTCAGTCATATACAATAGACATAGGGATCACATGTAGTCTTACGATCTCATTAATGTATAATTTGCCTAAACGCTCAAGTGAGTAATCTATCCTGATTGCTAAGAAGTGAGCACTCTTGGCTAGACTATCCACAATCACCCATATTGCATCATGATTTCTTTAGGAAGTCCAGAAAATAAGTCCATAGTTATTCTCTCCCATTTCCATTCCGGCATCGACAAGGGTTGTAGTAAACCAACTGGGATATGATGTTCTACCTTTACTTATGATAAACCAAATATTTAGAAATGAACTCCGCAATGTCCCTCTTCATACCACTCCACCAATAATTTTCTTTGATGGTCTGGTACATCTTTGTACCCCCATGATGCATGGCATATGTTGAGGTATGTGCTTCACTCAATATTTCTCTCCTCAATTTGTCATCATTAGGGACACATAATTTATCTTGAAAAAATAAGACACCATCCTCTGTTAATACTAAATCAAGTTTTTCCCCATTTTGAGCTTCTCGGGTCACTTTTACACGTTTCTCATCTAACTTTTGTGCTTCCTTCACCTGTTCAAGTAATATTGGCTTTACTTGCAAATTAGCAATAACTGAACAATTTGAATCAAGTGTGAAACAAACATTCATGGCTCTTAACTCAAGGAGCAAGGGCAAAGGACTCAAAGAAATGCTTGCGAAGGATTTTCGACTTAAGGCATCTGTAACCACATTGGCTTTACCTGGATGACAATCAATTATGCAATCATAATCCTTGATGAGTTCAAGCCATCTACGTTGTCGAAGGTTTAGCTCCTTCTGAGTAACCAATTACCTTAAGCTCTTGTGATCAGTGAATATTTGACATTTCTCTCCATATAAATAATGCCGCCATATTTTTAAAGTAAACACTACCACGGCAAGTTCAAGATCATTTGTAGGATAATTCAATTCATGCGGTTTTAATTTCCGAGAGGCATAAGAAATAACCTTCCCTTTTTGCATCAGAATGCATCTAAGACCATTGTGAGAAGCGTCGTTGTATACTACATAATCCTTCCATTCCATTGGTAGAGTAAGTATAGGAGCTTGAGTCAGCAAGGATTTGAGAGTTTCAAAGCTTTCTTGGAATTTTTCATTCCAGTTAAACTTCACTTCCTTCTGCAAGAGTTTAGTCAATGAAAGAGGCGATAATGGAAAAGCCTTTCACAAATCTTTTGTAGTATCTTGCAAAGCCTAAGAAACTTCTTACCTCGGTTTGCTTTTGGGAGGTCTCCACTCAACAACTTCTTGTATCTTACTAGGATTCAAGAATAAGCTCGAGTGGAAATTCAACCTCTCTTTCTGGGGGTAATCCAGGAAGGATTTCTGGGAAGACTTCTAGGAAATCATGCACAATAGGTATGTCCTTGATACTAGGACTCTCGAACTGTATATCAACTATGTGAGCAAGATATGCCCCACAACCTTGACGCATCAACTTTCTTGCCAAGACCGCAGAAATAATACTAGATGTCAATGATATTTCACCTTGTACAATGATGTGTGAAATTGTAGGATCTTTAAAAGTCACATGCTTAGACCTACAATCAACCACTGCATGAAATTTATAAAGCTAATCTATGCTGATAATAACATCGAAATACTTGAAGGGCATTTCAATCAAATCAGCAAGGAAGACTAGATTTTGAATCATGAAAGGACAATCTTGACAAACTCGATTACACAGAACTTGATAACCAAACGACTTTCAACCAGCATATCAAAATTAAGTCTCACAGATTTCACATTTTTAGGAAGAGCAAGGGATGAACAAAGATAGGAATGTTTAGAACCAGGATCAAACAATGTAAAGGAACATAAGCCAAATAAGTGAAATTTACCGACAATCACGTCTTTTCCACATCTTAATTCTCCCTCTGCCTCATAGCACAAGTGCGTGTAGTAGCCCTTGGTCCACTAGCTTTATTCGCTCCACTTGCCCCTACCGCTGGAGTATTTTTAGGTCTTGCACCCTTATTAGATCGAGGAGGATTAATAGAAGACTTATGAACCGAGCCTTTAATTCTCAAGGAAAGAGCATTATTAGGATTAGGATAATCCTTCACTTTATGATCAAAGCTCCCACAATTAAAACATTTACCAGAAGCTCTCCTGCTAGTACCATAATGATTCTTTCCACATTGTATACAAATGGGAACACGAGACCTGCCTTGGCCATAATTTGGAGTGCAAGCTGTAGAAAATTCCGATCTATTTTGCTTTTGGTGAGGTGGCTTATTAACACTACTAGCCTTAGAATCATCAAATCTTCACCGTTTGGATGGACCTCGAAAATCTGGTCTAGGCTTTCAAAATTTGTTTTCCTTTTGACTAACTTCTTCTTTATCAAGTCGTTCCTAAGTAAGAGCAGCAGACACTAACTTACAAAAGTTCTCATGTTGCAGGATCGCGACATTCTTCCTAATGGAATCATTTAAACCATCTTTAAATTTCCTAGATTTGTCTTTTTCCTCTTTAATAATACATCCAGCATAACGAGAGATACTTAGAAACTTCTGTTGGTACTCAACAATAGACATGCCTCGTTGCCTTTAATTCAAAAACTGCTTTCTCTTTGCATCACAATAAGTAGGTGGGACATATTTCATACGAAATTTCCTAAGAAAATCATCCCAAGTAAGAACAGGAGGTTTTACATTGGCATTCGGAGCACTTACCCACCAATTGTAAGCATACTTTTTTAATAGTGAAATAACATATTTAAATTTGGCAACATTTGAACACTCTAACTGCTCAAATACCTGCTCCATGTGCTCCAGCCATTGTTCAGCATCCGTGGGATCAACGGTGCCTTCAAACTCTACTCCACCCATTTTCCTCATTTTCTCAAAGTTAATCCCTTTGGGATCATACGTTACTTCATCCATCTGGTGGAAGAATTCATCCATTTGTTTAAAAGGAGGATTCATGGCTTGAGTACCACGACTCATGTGAGGATGTGAACCAACTCTTGCACCCTAAAGGTTTCCCACTTTAGACCCACGAGTGTGGGGAACATAATGATCCAAGAAAGGTTCTCCAACCTCTTCTAGTGCATGAATTTAGGAAACAGAGGCATCCGAACCTTCACGAGTAGCTTCCATAGGTCGATCATCAGAAGAGGCCATATCTTAAATCCTTCAAAAGGGAAGATCACATTGTATTATGGACATGTATAGGATGCATATGCACTCTACATGCGATAAAAAATATTATAAACCATATAAGTGAATAAATAATCCAAATAAAACCTTTTTCGAAAGCGAACAAGTATACAAATAATTCACAGCAAAAGTCCTAGAACCATAAACCTAGGCTCTGATACCAAACTTGTAACGACCCTTCCGAAATAACATAAGCAAATAACTTACAAGATTTTTATGCATATATTGTCCTCATGCTAGTAAAATGATATAAAACAAATATTATCAACTTTTGAGTACCCAACCAAGTTGTTCATGCTTCATACAATAATTCAGAACAAGTAGTAAAATTAATACCTTACAAGACTTAGGCTTCCACACCCAAAATGAAGAAAACATCTTGCCATACTTATATTACAAACCATGGTGACATGATCCGATTAGCCTTCAAAGTTTCAGGCAATTATACAACACATAGATAATGTATAAGTCCCAAAGTTCATAAAAAATATAGATGCCTTTATGCAAATGTGATATTCCTTAAGGTTCTCAAAATTTCCATCTCCAATGGCGAGCTTCACGCCTCCTCTCGATCATTCCCTACGATAGAAACAACTATCGCTAAGCATATAGTTTAGCGGTATAAAAACTATAGGTTTGTCGCCCTCTAAATTTACCAAGCAAACTTTCTGAAGTCATGAGCAGCGCAATTGAAACATAATAAATACATCAAGTAACAATATATAAAGAGGAGTATCAAGTTCGATATTTACAGATCCAAATGTCAAGAATGTTCAAGGCACCATTTTCCAAGAGATTCAATAAGAAGACTTGCCCAATATATACATCATGTCGTCACACCAAAGACAAACAATTATCAAGAAGGGCCGACGCCCTGTATCAAGAAGGGTCAAAGCCCAATAATCAAGAGAACCAAGAACCATATTAAAAATGGCTTTCTCATTCGTACATAAAATGGACAACTTCCATTCTTAAGACGGACTACAAATCTAGAATCAAGATGGAAAATGATCCAATTGAAAAGGCATGCCAATAGTGACAAAGTCACAGCCACAAGAAGGACAAGGTCCCAACAAGAGTGCCAACTGATCGAACAATCCGTACAAGTGGGCAAGTTACACAAGCGTCATACCAACACGACAATGCAAAATGACAAGAGGGAACCAAGGTACAAAGATCAACTTTCAGATATACCAGAAGTTAAAAGAGTGCAAGTACAAGTTTATACACAAACCTCAATACTTTATTGTAGAAACAGTCCACATAAATTCGCAAGTTCAAACTGTAGACCAACCAATGTATCAAGGTCCTCAACTTGTTCACAAGTGTATACAACCTTAAAAAAATACAATTAAATAGCTTCTTTAATTCTTAGTATCTCAATAATGCTGAAGTAAAATGAAATTTTCATCATAAGTAAGCTTAGCTCGTACATAAACGACTCTACTCCGGAAACAGTGATTTTGGCCAGCCTAGTACCTCATGTTGTAACTTAGATTTGAAAATGAAAATAGCAAAACTAGACTTTATAACCTTCATTAAAGATGTAGGTACATTTCTTAAAGTTGCAAACAAACACGAATCACCACAAAATAAATTTTGTACAAAAAGATATTTTCAAAACACTAACAGTTGGCCATATAGGATTTCCAAACCCAAAATCTGGACAAAACTTGTTCTATGTTGCGTCCCATATTTCGAATCCATAACAAGTAAATTAGAGTTTTACCTAAACATAAGAGTTGTAGATATGTGAATTAAATTTCCAAATCATATTTATTCACCAAACAATGAGTTCTAGAGAATGAGATATTGTAAAATTAATACACACTACTCATCTACAAAACAAATTTTGACTACTTACCAAATAGGAGTGTGTGTCTTGAATTCCAGCCAATAGAACCTAGTTGTTCTCTTGTGATATTGATGAACAAATGGTTAACTAAGGTTCTAAGGTGCTTAGAATTTGAAGGAACCGAAATTCTCTAAAGGAGATGTCAAAATATACGCTCAAAAGTGATATTTACCCTAATGCACAGCTATCCCTCAATGCTACCCAAATAGTGTTGTGTGCTGCCCAAAATGCATATATATATATATATATATATATATATATATATATATATATATATCCTTCACCTCCTTTTAAAAGTATATAAAATTCTAATTAGAATATTAATATTACGTAAATACCCTAATACAAACCCTTAAATTATCATTCAATTTATGCTTAGCAAGCTAGCAATTAACACAACAATTAAGTTCTCAAAATAAGAGTAAAACTTTTTTTCGTAATTAAGCAATGGTTAATCGACATGTGACTCTGGTGAGCATTTATGGGTGTTACAATAACTGAGAAAGGATATAATCTGAACAAAATATAAATGCTTAAATATAACTAAAAATTAATCTAAATGTAATCACCAAGTATTAATCATGAACATAACCTGCTGACACGAAATCCTGAAGTGTAGCTTAAAAACCTCGTCAAATGACTAGAGTCTAACTGTGGAAGCTACTATTAACCGACATAAAACCATGTGAGCTAAACGTGGTGTCCAATGTATATGCCCCATCAAAAGGACCCAATATACCTTGCTAGGAATGTAAAGGCATGCCTGGCATGATCGCCAAATGTGATACCCAAAAGAGGAGACTTATACTCATACGGGGGCACATAGTTCTAGGACTATAAGGGTACGCTAAACCCCAATCCAAATCGGTGCTGAGTCTACTCCCTCTAGATATGTATGTGACTGAAATGTAACTGAAATACTGAGTAGCTCAATATACTAACATGCAAATATGGGAATGCAATATTTATGTACTGATAATGTAACATTTGAAATTTGGATCATGATTATTTGTTTAATTGACTAGGAAAGTATAATTCATGAACT
Source organism: Solanum bulbocastanum (assembly GCA_037074985.1). NCBI lineage: Eukaryota > Viridiplantae > Streptophyta > Magnoliopsida > Solanales > Solanaceae > Solanum > Solanum bulbocastanum. The sequence goes on from CM073605.1 coordinate 23,012,980, forward strand.
AAAATAATTTATACAACTAGGGTTCTAAGTTTCATGTAAGGAACTACAAAAACTTTCCAAGAAATAAGCTAATTTGATTTAGGTTACTACAACAGCTAAATCATAACAATTTTCTAAGGTGTTGGAAACCCTAGGTCTAAACAAGATATGGAGAATCAAGAATATGACAGAATTTTAGGGACCTAGGTCATGAAAAAAAACCCACTAGTGAAATCCTACATACCTGGTGACAAAATCTATGGAAAAATCCTTTGATTTCGAGGTTGAAACTTGAAGAAAACTGCTATTTGTTCTTGGGAGGTTTTGTCGACTTTTTCCTCTTCTTCTAGCTCCAAGTTTGGATGTTTTTTGAAGAATGAGTGTTGTAATTAAGTCTGACTAGGTTATTAGTCTTAGACTCAGTAAAACAAAGTAGTTTAGTAACTAAAACATGTAGTTTAAGGTCCCCAATGCATAGGAAAAAGTCCGAAAGTACCCGTCTTAAAAGTTGACAAAAGCCATCCACAGAGGGACCTACAGACCGTTGTTTGGAGTACCAACCGTCAATTGCCGTCATGGTTTGTGGCCTGCCCAACATGGCTTTACTAAAACAAGCATAATGTGTTACTCAAAGTTGGGATTCTAGTGAACTTGGCGGTGTTAGAAAGAGGATTTAATTATCTTTAATTTTATTGTTCATGGGCCACCTAATTCATATTGTGCTAAAAGATATAACCGTTTGAAGTTGAACCAACAACTAATTCCCCCTAATTGGCTGCTATCCCTCACCTACATTCAGACCTACGGTACGTAGTTCCAACCATATACTATACTGGTCAACCATGGGTGGGATCAGAGACCATCAACATTAAGCCTTAGCAATAGAACCCCACCTATGATCTGTGGTTCTACCTATGGTCCATGGGTCGTTTCGTTGGTAATGGCACCAACTTTCTATAAACTAGGATTTTCTTCATTTTGAGGTCCAAAGTGTAACATTATCTCCCCCTTGGGAACATTTGTCCTCGAATGAAGTCTAAACAAGCTGAGTATGGAGGGAAGGAGCTGCAATCCCTAGCACTAAGTTCTAGAAACTAATATCTAACTGAACTGAGTTCCAAGAACATTCAACTATGCTGAAATTTAAGAATATGTGGGAGAACAAGATGTTGAGCTTGAATTACACAAGAGTAAACTGAGAGATTGGATAGAAACTATTACCTCAAGATGAAACAAAATCAGAAGGAAAGAGGTGAGGATATTTGGCCATCATGGCTGCTTCTGCTTCCCAAGTAGCTCATTCTATGGACCGAATCCTCCACAAAACCTTCTCTAAAGCAACTTCCTTATTCCTCAACCTACGAACCTGATGGTCAAGAATTTCAACAAGCACCTTTTCATAAGTGAGACTATCTTTCACAGCCACACTCTTTAATGGTACTATTGATCCCAGATCACTCACACACTTCTTCAGCAAGGAAATGTGAAAGACTGGATAAACTGCAGCTAGTTCTACTTGCAACTCTAACTCATATGCCACATCAACCAACCCTTTTCAGGATTTTTTAAGGACCTACATATCTTGGAACGAGCTTCCCTTTCTTGCCAAATCTCAGAACCCCTTTCATAGGTGACACTTTCAAGAATATCCAGTCATCGATCTCAAACTCTAAGTCCCTTTTCCTCACATCAGCATAGGACTTCTGATGACTCTGGCTGACTTTAGTCTATATGTGATGAGTTGAACTTTCTCCATAGGACTTCTGATATTTGGCCTTATGAACCAAATCTGTCCCAATCAAGGCTGTTTTACCTACTTCGAACCAACCAACCGGAGATCTGCATATATGCCTGTATAATGCCTCATAAAGAGGCCATCTGAATATTGGAATGAAAGCTATTATTATAGGAGAACTCTATGAGGGGTAGGTAATCATACCAACTACCTTTGAAATCGATCACACAAGCTTTCAACAAATTCTCTAAGGTCTAAATGGTACGATCTGCCTGACCATCTGTTTGTGGATGAAATGTTGTACTGATATTTATCTCTGTACAAAGACCTTTCTGAAATGATTTCTAGAAATGAGAGGTAAACTGAAGGTCTCAATATGAGATGATAGACTAGGAAACCCCATGCAACCTGACTATCTCATTAATGTAGAGTTTAGCATAGTCCTCTGCCGAATCTGCAGTCTTGACATCTAAGCAGTGAGCGGACTTAGTAACTCTATCTACTATCACCCAATTAGAGTCATGCTGCCTGTGAGTACGAGGTAAACCCGTAATGAAGTCCATGTTTATTAATTCCCAATTCCATGTAGGAATGTTAATATCTTAGGTCATACTTCTTGGCTTTTGATGTTCTACCTTAACCTGTTGACAATTAGGACACTTAGCGACAAAGTCTGATATATCCCTCTTCATGTCATTCAACCAAAAGACTTTCTGTAGATCACGGTACATCTTACTGGCACCTGGATGGATAGAATACCTGTATTTTTGGGCTTCTGTAAGGATCTGTTGCCTCAACTCACCCACCTTATGAACACATAAGTGACCCTGGTAACGAAGCACACCATATCGCCCTTTGGAGATATACTATACTTTATGCTGATAAACTACACCTTTCAACTGACATAATATAGGATAATTGTCTTGTTTTTCCATAGCCTCTGCTACCAATGAAGATTTTGATCTATTCTGGACTATCACACTGCCATCGGACATATCCTTAAGACCAACTACTAAGCGAGAAAGCCAGTTAACATCTTTTGCTAATTCATTCCTTTCTTCCTCAACATGTGCTACACTACCCATAGATAGTCTGCTGAATGCATCAACCATTACATTGACCTTATTAGGATGGTAAAGCACATTCATGCCATAGTACTTGAGGAATTCAAGCTACCTACTCTGATGAAGATTCAACTTTTTCTGGGTGAGCACATACTGGAGGCTCTTCTGGTCTGTGAACACATCTAGTCGAACACCATACAAGTAATGTCTCCATATCTTTAGGATAAATACTATGATTGCAAGCTTGAGGTCATGTGTTGGGTAGTTCTTCTCGTGGAACTTAAGATGTCTATAAGCATAAGCTATAACCTTACCTCACTGCATCAACACACAACCTAGGCCAACCCTGAATGCATTATAATAAATCACATAACCGTCTAAACCATCTAGTAGGGTCAAGATTGGAGCTGTAGTCATCCAAGTTATCACGACCCGGGGCTACCCCCTAGATGCGACATGGCGTACAAGACTCCAAAGAGCCTCATACATGTCTTATAGCATTCATAACATTCGATATATATGAATAGTTCAGAATTAAAACTTATTCAAATCCAAACAATCAAACTTCAATTAAAAATAATTGAAACACAACGGAAGTCTACAGTCTCACATGGACATCTAAACAATGTCTGGAAAACTAAAGTAGGGTCACGACCCTTTACAATAGAAAGTCTAGAATTGTCTATTACATGAAAGAAAGAAATATTAAAGTACTTGTCCTCAATCTATGAGGACATACCACTTAGTCTTGGAAAAATCTCAATCCAAGCCCTTGAAATAGAGAGAAAGCAACTCACTTGCTGTAACCTACACTTGTAGTAAAATAAGAGAAATATGGGTTAGTACACAAAAATGTACTAAGAATGATGACCATGCAAAAACATGCTTTAAAAGGGGCATTTTGGTTAGAAACCATTCATTATGCCACTTTTTATAAATATCATGTACTTTAGTATAAAATACATAAAGTACAAGTATAATCATCATACTAGTCATAACATCACATTAGAACATAATCAAACTATAGGACGTTTCATTACTTTAAGCTTCCACCTCAAGTAACCCCAATTCATACCTTGTGCAATGTATGGATAGCATCCCATACCACCATCCACACTAGGTACCACATCAGGGCCACCAAAAGTGAACTTACCATTCATCCTTTTCATCTGTACACAATATCACTACATAAGAGATACAAACATTTCATAAGTCATGACAAGGGAAAATAACTCATAATACAACCCAAGTATAGCATGCATCATCACATTAGACATTTAAGTCAACATTTTTCATTAGCTTCACTAAGAGCACTTTCATTCATTAGTCATTACAACATTAGAGAACTAACTATGACTCTATCAAAGCCTACTCATGCAATGCATGGATGGCATCTCATACTACCACTCACACTTCATAGAAGTTCTCAAAAAACCATCATGCACATCTCACATGATGGGAATAAGCATTAACCTACCTAGACCATGAGAATTAATCACGGAATTCGACGTCATATAACCCCACATCGTTAAAAGGTGTCCTATTTTCCTAAGGTAGAACTAGGTACATTTATATTAGGTAGATCCACTAGCCAGACCTATGAGGGCATATAGTTTATGACATAAGGAAGATGATCATTGAAACCTGACCTAAACATCGTGAGAGTCTCCATCTAACCAAATCCATTCGGTGCTTAGCCTCCATTTCCATATAGTGTTTCATTACTTTAGCATCATCACATATGAGAGGGTGCCATTGGCCTACTGAGCCAAGGTACATTCATTAACACATGAAAGGGTTCCATAAGCTTACCGATTCAAGGTACATTAGGAAAGCTCATTGAATCCTCATGAAAGGGCGCTATAAGCCTACTGATTCAAGGTTTATCATTAACATTCATGGAAGGGTGCCGTAAGCATACCGATCCCAAAGTTTATTAACATCATTAATAGAAGGGTGCCATAAGAATACCGATCCCAAGGTTCATTATTATCCAAGACTCAACAATCAATAATACATTCATTTATACAAGAAAAGAATGCATAAGCTTACCAATTCAAGATATACATTACCATGAGAACCCTTCAAATTCCATCATCAATATTCATAATTGTCAAATTGAGAAATAGCCTTTCAATAATAACACATATACATAGAATACATGATAACCTTAACTTCAGTGGATTCTCATTCATATACAAGGGTTCATGATAATAACTCAACTTCTCATACTATTCCCTTCAAGGCCATGAATATCAAATCACCAACACACCAACAATTTACTATAATTAAGGCATGTATAATGATACAATTCAATAACCCAAGGCAATTTACACAATTTCTATTCACATGCTTTCATAATCAACAAAACCACTTTAGAAAGGAACAATTTAGGAATTGAGAGAATTTATGGGTTCATAGAGTATTTTCATCATAAATCATCAATTAAACATGAATACAATCATAATATGTCATTAATAACCATTTGAAAACTTTTGAAGAAGGAACCAATGAGTTAGAGTAAAAACCCTAGGTTTTTAACGACATGAAACCTTTGAAAACTAACTTTGAATGGACTCTAGGGGTGAAAGCTATAACTAGATGAAGTATCACTATACCTTGCTTGTGATTCCCCAACAAATTTGAAGAAGAAATGCCTTGAATCCACAATCCTAGCTCCCACTTCTTCTTCTTCTTCTTCTTCTTCTTTGGGAACTTCTAGAGAGTGAATTTTTGAAAAGAGGAACTCTTTGATATGATTTGGGGAAGTAAGAAGTAAAAAACTTACTTTAAGACTTAAAACTATATAGACTAGTGAAATAAAACTATTAAAAACAAACCCACTTAATAATTAATTAAAATGAAATTACCTAAAAGTCCTCAACTAAGGTAAACCCTTCAGGGACCACACCCACTTTGACAGGTCGTGAGGGGCACCATGGCTTGTGGTGGTGCTCGTGGTCCCTCGACCAATGTGCCTCTCCACCTTGCCAAGCCCTCAAGGGACAAAGGCAAGACCACAAGATCACCTACGATCCATGGTCAAGATCATGAGTCGAGGTGATGGTCGTGGTCATGGAGGTAGTATCTTGGCCAAGTTGCCTTGCCTCCTCTTGAGCCCAAGTGATCTTCACGACCACTTATACAAACCGTCTAGGGCACCACGGCTCGTGGTGGTGCCCGTGGTCTTTGGAGCAGTAGCTTCCTCAACTTAATTCAACTCCTACCAAGCTAAGGCAACTCCACGAGCCTCCACTTGGTTACTTCTCTATCAACCACCTCTTGGATTAGTCGTACCACTAGTTTCCCATTCAAAGTTTCTTGAGGGATATAATTGAGAGACAAACCACACGTTGTTACTCTATTATTAGTGAATAAGGAGGTCTAAATAGCATCCTTTTGTGGATCATTAACCCCAACACTTCCAATGTTGGTAGCATGTGGAGATTAAGATCCTCTTGTTGTAGATATGGAACCATTATTCCATTTATTCCTTTGGTCTTCAAGCCTAAGTTGCAATCATTATGCATGAATTCAATTAGCGAGATGGAGCTTAGTTGTACCTTCCTCAAGGATTTATTGTCCCCGGAGGAGGTGCTGGCATCATGGGTGATGCTAACATTAGTGGGAAGTGTCGGGATGATATGTTTTCCCTTATTATCGTGGTTTATCAAAGGTGTAAAACTGTGTATCAGAAAGCTAGGTTGTTTTTGATGTCTTCCTCGACCTCTTTTAGGACCACTAGCAATGGCAGCCTCTTGTGGCACACGTTAAACTCACATGAGCTACCGTACGAATTATTCTATTTTGTCTCTCTATTATTGAATAATGCTAATTGAACACAACTTTGGAATTTTGGTTTGATATTGAAATTCTCAAGTAGCGACTAAATAAATTTTGGTTAATTTTGCAAATGAAGAAGTTGAAGATGTTGTGGTCAGAGCTGGTCCATAAGGTATAACTGTTTCAGGTTGTTTAAACAAATTGGGCGTAAAACATTTTTATGCCCAATTTGTTTAAACTAGCTGAAGCAACTATATTTGATGGACCAGCTTCAACCACAACCACTTAAACTTCTTCCATTGAAATATTAACCATTAAAATTTCTAGATCCAAAAACCAATCCTTCTTAGACACACCTAAATTTCAAGAGGGATTTCACCGGAAGCCTTGAGAAGATTTCGCTCTGTTGGCAGAACTATGGATCTAAATTTTGAATCTTGAACCGAGGAAGAAGCATTGCTAGTGTGTTTCCTCTACTTTTTGTGTCGATGGGAGGTTTTTGATTCCATTTCTTTTAAAGAAAATCTAAGCTATCTGAGAGGACTTAGGATTTCAATGGTCTACTAAGGTTAAGTTTGGATATATATTAAATAACTCTTTTCTAAATAACGGGTTCTTTTCTTTGTGTAATAAGCACATAATTTAGTACCTTAAGTAACACTTGAACAACTTTTGTTCTATATTCACCCAAAATGAGCACTTTAAGACACCTCCTAGTAAAGTGCATTAAAGATGTTGCGTCAATTGTACACTCAAAAGAGTCTTAAATTTCATCTTCTAAAATATCAGTCAAAGAAATCTAGTGGTGGATTAGAAGTTAATTATTAATAGATGCTCAAAAGAATCTTAAATTTCACTTCCTGAAATCTTTCCTTTTCTTTAAAACTGGTTGTAATGATCCAACCTGTGCTTTGATTAACCTGAAAAATGGAAAGAGCGGACAATGTATATAAAACAAGGAGTTTATTCCAAGAATGGAATTGTCAAATAATAATCATGTTATCTTATAAGTGAGAACAAAAAATGTTAAACGTTGAATTACAAAATCATCCTTTAAAACTTGAATAGTCATATTTTGTTATTCAATGAAACACTAATCTTTTCATTTTTGGTATTAAAAAGTAAATTTACCTATCCATTAATAATAAAATTTCATTAAAATGAAACAAAAGAAAATAACTACATTCTCACTTATTACGTTCATTCAATGTGGTGGAACTACTTTTATATTCCATAGTTATTGCAATATAAATTTATACTACCTTAAAAACAGGAACTCCTAAATTAAATGTTGAATTATTTTAATACCCCCAATTAAAAGTACTCAATTTATTTTATTTATTAATTTAATATTTGTATTATATTAAATGTAGATATCCTTTCATATTAAAGGGTTGAGATTTTCTCAAAGAGATGTGACTTTTCGAAAGGGTTGCAATTTTTTGACGAGTTTTGACATTTTCGATGAGTTATGACTTTTCTAAAGGGTTGTGATTTTTTCAAAGGGTTGTGACTTTTCTGAAGTGTTGTGCCTTTTATGATGTGTTGTGACTTTTCCGAAGGGTTGTGATTTTTTCATAGGGTTGTGACTTTTCCGAAGGGTTGTGCCTTTCCTGATGAGTTGTGACTTTTGCAAAAGGTTGTAATTTTTCTGATGAGCAGCGACTTTTTCAACAGGTTATAACTTTTCTGATAAGGAACAATTTGCACCTTTTCATACTACTATTTGCTAGCTATAAATACAGGGTTTCGTCTCACTTTTAACATACGATATTTTAAAGTTTTCTACTCTTCTTCTTTTTAAAAAATCTAAGGGTTATTAGCAACAGTTGATTAAGTGCAAAATTCAATGAAATTCGAGGTACCACATAAGAAAGAGTTGGTGAATGAATTGTAGCAAATAATCCATAAATTCACACTCATATTTTTCTTACGATTTTCATGAGTTAACAGTAACAAAAAGTTATGGAAAAGATAATAATAATAATAAACAAATATGAAAAATGTCACATGATTTGGGTAAGATATTTCTTCTTTGGTTTTTTATTTTTTATATTTTTACCCTCAAATGAAGAAGTTTCTTTCTAATTTTGGTAAAACAACGGGCATTAACGTTGTCCATTGAATCATTAGTTTTGATGTTAAATCCACTATTTCAAAAATATATTTTCACTTTTAATTATAATATGATAATATTGACATTATAATAATTATTTTTTATTATATATGTAAGTAAAAATGAATGAAGAAAGTAAAGTGTTGGTGACAAGAGATTTTAATCAAATGGAACACTATAGTGAATATAACATGAAAATATATTTCCGTCTTCATTCTTCGTTGGCTATGTATTGTTCCACATATTTTTTTCCCTATATTTAGTGTTCATTTTCATTTGATAAAATTTTATGTCACAAGATACACTCCTTGTTAGCTATATTAAAATAGATAAGAAAATAGTGATTCACCATAAAATAATCTTATATCAAATTAAAGATTATATAAACAATACTTTAAATTTTATTCATCTATTAATTTTTATTATTAAAAAAGTTTAATATATTATGTCACAGTACAAGTTCTATAAGATTGCAGATACTTTCATTAGACAACAACTATATGATATGTATGCCGTAGGAAAAAGTAGAAGACTACAATTCTACAAAGATAAGGTATAGACTTAAAGAAATGAAATATTTTTCACCAAAGGTGATGTTGTTCATATATTAAAATTAGCTATGGTACTGATATATGCATATCTAAAACAAAGAATTGGTCAAGCTAAATATTTGACATACACTCAAACCTCAATTTGACTATCATTCGTTCTAACAATAACACATCTTTTTTTTTTTTTTTTTGTAGAATTATCTCTTTGTGATAGTCTTACTCAATTATTAATTGGTAAAAGATAGATTACGTATAAAGATAAAATATTGAAATATTTATGGTAACCCTTATTAGTGTGATGCACATATTAAATTTCAAGTATGAATATTTAAAAGAAAAAATATACTTAAATGGTCTCCATCATTTATGTTAATTGCCTCGAGAGAAAAGACTATTGGTGACCATTTTTAAAAATTTTGTTGGTTAGATTTGTTTACAGAATTGAGTGAAGTAAATAATACAACTACTAAAGAAATGTCACTTTCTCCCTAAATTAAACTTTAAATGTATTTTGAAATGTTTCAATAATATCTAGTCATTTGGATCTCAAAATACAAGTAATTATATGGCAATATTTATTAATCCTTTAAAAACACTTCTCCTATGTCCTTTAAATTATAATTATTTACTGAAAAGCTTTAATTTATTAATATTAATTCTATTATACAACATCATATAGTATATACGATACATACGTGCGTTTTGTAAAACTAGTATGTATATATATATGAACTTCAAATTAATAATATTTTGAAAGTCCATGTGACAAACATATGTCTTTGGTCAAGAAAATCATTTATTCTTTTCTTGCTCTTTTTAGATTTTCAATAAATTTAAAATTAACATCATACGTCTTGACAAAAAAATCAAAAGTCACTCTCTTAATTCTTTTAGTTACACCTTTTAATTATCTTAATCGCATATTTTGCCCTATCTACAATAGTTTTATCCTTCTTGAACTTAATGTAGAAGTTGAAACTTATTTGTTTCAAGACGTTGAAAGGAGACAATCACATAGTTACAGAAAATGAGGAGTTTTTATCATTAAATTTTTAAGAATACTATATAAATTTTCAATACATTAATCATTCTAAAAAATGCTTTTATCATATTTCTTTTCTTCTACATTCTAAGTACGTCCTGATTTTTTATTTAATTTCTATTTTTTTTATACATATATGATTGAAAGTGTAGTTATTTACAAGCAAAACATATCTCATAACTTTTTTATTCCTTTTTTATTATCATGAGTTTGGGAAAACTTTATATGAAATTACTTGAGAATAGGAGCCGGAAGAGTAGAAAAATACGTATGTTTCGATTGTACTTTTCTTTTCATTGTGTTAGTCTTTTTCATACATTCTGATTTAATTAATATATAAACAGTTTGTAATACTAGATATGGGACTTACGTGCAACGCACATATCCATAACTAGTATTCTACTAAAAGTGTGAAGCAAAAAGGTTAAAAATTCGATTACTAAAATGCCCATATAAGTCATAACATTTATGGATAAAAAAATAAATTTAAACATTAATCCAAATAAAGTATATATTTTATCAACCACTATCAGTATAAATGTTTACAAACAAAAAAAATATATAAAGAGGTATTAAGTGCACTTATTATGAATGAAATCTAAATGATGCATGTGTAAAGTCAATGTGTTCAACAACACTAATTCACAATGGTCATTTTCAATCCTCCTTCCATCATATTTCTCTTTTTTATTCATTTCACATCATTATTAAACTTCTGTATCAATCATTTTCTGATCCACAAAGAGAGTAAAATTCCACCTTATACACATAGGATTCACTTCAAGTTAATAAATACTCACAACACGAATAGAATCAAGAAAACTGAATAGTTGCTCCCTCCTCTATCACAACGGAGACATGAATAATGAAGTAAAACCTTCCATGACTTCTTGGTCATCTCCTTAACCATTGGCTATGGGAGAGGTGAACCTTAATTTTAATCCTCAAGATTCTTATACAACGCTGCCGAACTAATATAAAAAATCCAAATCTTGACTAAGACAATACTAAAACCTATTGAATATAAATAATCATGGGGAACCTATAGTCAAATTCACGATGGATGAGTGTAGGAGAAAATAAAACAAGGCCAAGTTCTGTTGGCTTATTGAAATAATGAATGCATTATAAATACATAGATTCATAAGTTAAAAAGCTCCAAAAAAGGAGTAAAATAAGCTAACCTTATATCATATAATTTTGTAATGACCCTCCAAGTCATTTCTGTGTACCCGTCTTCTTTTCGTCGATTAGAGCTTTCCTACACAACTCCTAGTAATTTTTGACTTGTTGGCACTAACAGTTCGATTGCATGGTCGCTCGTTTGGATTTTGTGCAGCTTTCCTTGTTATAAAGGATTTAAAGGTTGAAAAGTGACTATTAGCCAGTTAATCAGGAAAACAGCCTTAGAATAGAATTATGACAGTTCAACCAACTCTAAAGTGGCCAACTTAGGCTGGAAATATGCTTGAATCGAGTCTCGAGGCTTTCGGTGCGAGTTTAAACAATTTTTGGGTTTTATACTTAAAAACTGGCCAACATTTGACTTTGGTCAATATTCTTGAAAAATGTGTTTGAATTAAAATTCTAACAGTGCGATTAGCCCCCAAATGTCGGGTCTGGTCTAGGATGACCTTTCATTTGACTGCCGAGGCCTCCGACTCATTACAAGCCCCCCGGTGGATTTCGATTAAAAATGGTCTTTGGGAGTGGGACCTAATCTTTATCAAGATGACCTCTGATAGACATTTTGACTATGTTGTTGAGCCTGAAATGTCAAATTTAGTAGGGTAGCATATCTATTTTATTTTTATTAGGTTCCAAACGAATCCTGAGTACCCCGTCGGAGATTTTAAAGTTGACATAAAAAAATTAGCTTTTTAGATGATATATATAGTTGGTGCAGACCATTTCAGCCTTATTTCTATACTTCAAACCTTCATGACTCTCTCATTTAAATTCTGATTTTAGTGATTCAAAAGTCCATCTTTTGGGGATTGTTGCAAGGAACGTGTTGCTGAGCTTGGACACTGATTTGATGGTCTCTATTAGAGGTAAATTTCATGAAATGTCTGCTGCCACAACCCTTTTTGTGACTTTGATTTTGGGAATTTTTGAGACTTTGTATCTCAGCCATTCTAGGTCCAATTTCGGTGATTCTTAAAGCTATCTTAAGTGGTTTTTTGAGAAGAACGTGTTGGCTGGTTGGAATTCGTAGTTGAAGCTTCATTGAAAGTAATAATTATGTTTTAGCTACTGCCATAGCTCATTTTCGAGCTCCATTTTTGGGAAATTTGATAAAGATGATTTTCTGGTCAGTTTAGGTCCGAATTTCGCAATTCAAGAGCCTAGATTGTGGGGTTTTTCATGAGGATCTTTGTGGTGAGGTTTGATTCAGCAGTTGGGCCTTCATTACTAGTGATTTCTTGTAAATAACATCTCCTATTGTAGTTTATTTTTAGCGTAATTTTGGGTTTTTCAATGCATGTTCGTGTTGGGACTGTTCCGAGCTCCGAAGTGTTCCAATTTGGAATAGAAGTTCGGGGAGTAATTTAGAACCTATTTTTGGGGTTAATTCTAGAATTCCTTGCACGGGTCCTACTGTCCTCATTTTGACCCTGAAATTGGTCCACCTCCTTTTCTTGCGAATTTGGTGTCTAAACAATTGCAAAGATGTTGTGATTCTATTTTGAACAGTGTGACAGTGATTTGAAGTCGTTCATAAGGGAAAAGCTCCAGTGAAGTAGTTTGGAGCACGCGTGGTCATCCTATAGGTACTCTACGACTTCCCTTTTCTTTTAGATTGAGTCTGAATGTGAGAGGGTATGTGGATTCACATGAATATTGAAGCTAGGAACTATATTAGCATGCTATATTTGATAAAATTCATATTTAGGTTGTCTTCGAGTTCAGTGGGTACATGAATTATTATGTTTGATCATCATTGCTTCTGTGTTTGGCCTTGTTTTGACTTATGAGTTATATTGGAGCATGTTTATCCTTAGTCTAGACTTATATTAGTGATGGCATAGACTCATGATTATTCAGAGTCAATAGATTATATTATTTCTACCTCGGTGTGACTTTGAGCGACATAGGTCCTAGTAAACTGATATAGAAGACATGGGTCTATTAAGATTAGCCTTAGCTAGGGAGTGACTCAACATTGGGGCCTTAAGATCTATAATTCCCATATGATCCTAACTTTCTGCAGTTTTGGCTGCCCTCCAGGTCCATTTGGTAATACATACGGCTTCAGTTCGATTCTCTTATCACCACGAGATGATTAGATTATATACAAGATGGTTACAGAGAGGTTCCCATGACTTTTAGATGCGGGAATCCTTAGATGGATTATTTGGAAGCTTTATGCTACCATGGTAACTTAATAGGAGGATTGACCCGCAATTCGATGTTCGTGCTTTGTTCTTCCTATAGCTGCTTATTTACCATCCTGTAATGGCGTCGAAATATAGAGTGCCCCCCTTGGGTTATATCACTTTCTCTACGGGTAGTCGACATTCACTATTCGAGGTCCAAGCTTTGTGCTTTCGATTGCAAAGTTTGGCTCTATCAGCGTATCTACCATAGGCAGACTCACCCGCGGTTCAAGGTCCATGCTTTGTGTTTCCTTTCTATTATAGTTGAGGAATACTAACATTTCTTTAATGCTTTGGGTTTACAAATATCCTTCAGTCTTAGTTTAGCTTTTCTGTGTACCTATCGGGCTTATGAGGGTCCGATCGGGTTTTTACTTCAATTTGCACACGAGGGTACCATCTGGGCTTATAGGGGCCTAGTTGGAGTGGCAACCTTAAGTTGGTTTTCCTTACACTCGTGTGCATACCTTTACTTTTCTTGTTCGTAACCTCTGTGTATGTTTTATTCTAGAATTTCCTATTGGTTTTACCTTTCTTACTTAGTTTGCCTATGATGCCTACTGGGTACCTTTTCACTGGTACTCATTCTACACGCTGCATCTATTTTTGTGATGCAAGATCCGAGCACTAGTCATCAACCCAGCCATTCAATCCTATAGCAGCCAACATTCGGAGGAGAGGGTGAACATTATGTCGTGATCATTATGATCTCCTTCTGTTCGTATATTTTGTAGCTCTTCTTTTGTAGTTGAGATAGGTCCTTTGTAGTTGCATATATTTTTGTATGTTGGTCCACTATTGGGACTTGTACTCTTAGTATGGCTTTGTACTTGTGAATTCCAGGTTTTGGGAAGGATTCAGTTTTTATGTATGTGTTCTATTGACTTGCCTTATTCCTTTTTGTTGTTATTGTTTCCTCCACCTGGTTTCTATCCTTTTACCCACTACTAGCTATTATGGGTTTCAGGTTGGCTTACCTACTGCTGCGATATAGTAGGTGCCATCACGGCTCAAGGAATCAGGTCATGATAAGTTGGTATTAAAGCCTCATGTTCACCGGTCTCACTTGTACATAACTCACATCTAGTAGAGACTTCTAGATCAGCGTGGAGACGTTCGTGATGTATCTTTGGGAGGCTACATGATATAGTTAGGAAGATTCCTTATTTTGTATCATTTTCATATATCGTATGTCGAAATTGGTTTCACAGAATTTCATTTGTTTCACTCTTATTCATATGTGTCTATTTATTGTGCTCCTTGATTGAGTATGAGCCCTGTGGCCTTAGCTGTGCTGTTACGCATTTTGACTTCGGTAGGAGATTATTTAGTAGTTGATCAGGATTGTAGATCTTGTGTGGTCACTCTACAGGGGCAGGATACTCGGGTGGACCTCATTCTGCTTGATATTATTAATTTCTACACCATCCTGGGCATGGATTGGTTAGCCCCTCATCATATGGTTTTGGACTGTTATGCCATGATCATTACCATAGCCATGCCTGGCATACCCCTGGTTGTATGGCATGGGTCTTTTAGTCCAACACCAATTGGGATTATCTCTTATGTTTAAGCCCGGAGGTTAGTCGTTGGGGGGCTTAGCCAACTCGGCTTATGTTCGTGATGTATCTAGCAAGGCCCCCTCCGTTTGCTCAATTTTAATTGTTTGTGAGTTTCTAGATGTATTCCCTGCTGACTTTCCTAGCCTACACCTAGTGAGAGATATCGACGTTATTATAGAGTTGGAGCAGAGAACTAATCCCATTTCTATACCACCTTATTGGATGGCCACCATAGAGCTTAAGGATCTCGGTATTCATCTTCAGGGTCTCCTAGATCTGGGATTCATTTGGCCTAATGTATCTCCTTAAGGTGCTTCCTTTCTTTCGTTAAGAAGAAGGACATGTGTATGAGGATGTGCATCGATTACATGTAGCTAAATAAGGTAATGGTGAAGAACCATTACCCCCTGCTTTGCATTAACGAGTTGTTTGATCAGCTCCAGGGTGTTGTTTCATTTTCTCAAATCGACCTGAGTTTTGGGTACCATCAGCTGATGATTAGGACAACGAATATCCAAAGACTGCATTTAAGACTCGTTATGGCCATTATGAGTTCCTAGTGATGTCCTTTGGGCTAACTAATTCCCTTACTGCCTTTATGGATTTGATGACCTCCGTATTCAGGCCCTATCTAGACTTTTTAATTATAGTTTTCATCGATGATATTTTTGTATACTCGCGGAGTAGAGAGGAGCATGCGCAACATTTGAGGATTATGCTTCAGACCTTGAGAGACCACTGGCTTTATGCCAAGTTCTCAAAGTGCGGGTTTTGGTTGGAGTCTTTGACGTTTCTGTGCCATGTAGTTTTTAAGGATGGTATTAAGGTGGATCCAACGAAGATTATGGTCATTCGTGGTTGGGCTAGGCCTACTTCTGTGACTTAGGTTAGGAGCTTTGTTGGACTAACTTGATACTACAAGCATTTTGTTGAGGGTTTCTCCACTATTGTTGCAGCTTTGACTCGATTGACTCGCCAGGGTGTTCCTTTTATGTGGTCTAAGGACTGTGAGTTGAGCTTTCAGAGGCTCAAGGAGTTGCTTACTACCTCTTCTATCCTGGATCTTCCAGTTGAGGGAGAGGGCTTTACTGTATATTTTGATGCTTTCGATGTTGGTCTAGGGTGTGTTATGATGCATCGAGGTGGGGTTATATCTTATGCCTTTCGACAGTTAAGAGTACACGAGCTCAACTACCCCACTCATGATCTAGTGTTGGCAGCGGTAGTATTCGTGCTCAAGCTTTAGAGGCACCACCTATTTGGGGTTCATTGTGAGATTTACACCGACCACTGTAGCCTATAGTACATTATGAGCCCAAGGGATCTTAATTCTAGGCAACGATGCTAGATTGAGCTTCTGGCAGACTATGACCTCTCAATTCTCTACCATTTGGGCAAGGCAAATACAGTAGATGACGCCTTGAGCTGGAAGGTAGGGACTATAGGTGGGTTGGATTACTTGCCTACCGCGGAGCGGCCCCTGGCTTTAGACATTCAGTCTCTAACTAACAGGATGATCTGATTAGATATTTCAAACTCTAGACAAGTATGGTCCTTTATCGGGGCTTAGTCTTCACTATTTGATCGGATCCATGCCACATAGTCCTAGGATGAGTCATTGGTAGCCCTAAGAGATCAGATGTTATAGGGTGATGGTGGCCAGGCTACTATAGGCTTAGATGGGGTTCTCCAATTTGATGGCAATTTGTGTGTTCCTAGAGTTTGGGGCTCGATTCAGTTGATTCTTCATGAGGCCCATGAGTCCAAGTACTTTATTCATCTGGGCACAATGAAGATGTATTGAGACTTGAGGTAGCATTACTAGTGAGACGGCATGAGGAGAGATATTACTGAGTATGTGTCCTGTTGCCATAGTTACCAATAGGTGAAGGCTGAGCATTAGAATCCAGGCGGGGAGATTCAGAGATTATCCATTCCCGATAGGAAATGGGAGTTTATCACCATGGACTTTATAATGAGATTGCCTCGGACTCCCAGGGGCTTTGATAGTATTTGGGTCATCGTTGATCAATTGACCAAGTCCGCTCACTTCCTCCCAGTTTGATCTACATTTAGTGTAGAGAAGTTCTCCTATGTTTATATTTAAGAGATAGTCCGTCTTCATGGTGTGCCAGTGTCCATCATCTTAGATCTAGTGTCTTAGTTTACATCTAGTTTCCAGAGAGTATTTTAGAGAGAGTTGGGCACTAGGGTTTATCTTTGCTTTCCACTCAAAGACTGATGGCCAGTTGGAGTGCACTATTCAGGTCCTGGAGGACATGTTGCGGGCCTGTGTTTTGGAGTTTCGGGGTTAGTGAGATTAATTTTTGCCCTTCGTGGACTTCGCGTACAACAACAGCTACCACTCGAGCATTTAGATGACCTAGTTTGAGTCTTTATATGGTAGGCATTGTTGCACTCTTGTTGGCAGGTTTGAGTCTTCGGAGACAACGCCGTAGGTGTACAAATTTACTCTAGGATGCTTTGGCGAGAGTTTGGGTGATCCAAGATAGGTTGAGGATAGCTCAGAGTAGGCACCAGAGTTATCCTGACCGCAGGCTCATCCTTTGTGTTTTGGTGTTGGTAGTTGGGCATCACCCTTAAAGGGCGTGATGAGTTTTGGTAGGCGGGGCAAGTTTAGCCCCAGATATATATGGCCTTTTGAGATCCTGAGAAGGGTTGGTGATGCTACCTATGAGTTAGCCCTATCTCATACATTTTCTTTTATACACCTGCTTTTTCATGATGCTACGCTGGTATATTTCAGATGGGTCTCATGTGCTACAGTACAATTCAATTGAGTTAGATGACAGCCTGACATTTGTTGAGGAGCCGATAGCCATATTAGCCAGTGATGTTCGTTAGCTCCATTCCCGGTTAATTCCTATAGTTAAGGTCCAGTGACGACACCGTCCAATCGAGAAGGCTACCTAGGAGGCTGAGCAGGAGATGTTGGAGCAGTTCCCCAGCATATTTAAGCACTTAGGTATATCCTTATCCTTACTTTTGCGGACGAATATTCTTCTAGTAGTGGATGTTGTAATGACCCTCCAGGTCATTTCTGCGTACCCGCCTTTTTTTCATCTGTAAGTGGTTTCCTACAGCAACCCCAACTTATTTATGACTTGTTGGCGTTGACGGTTCAGTTGCCTGGTCGTTCATTTGGATTCTGTGCAACTTTTAGTGTTTTAGAGGCCTTGAAGCTTGAAAAGTGAGTTTTAGTCTGTTCATCAGGAAAACAGACTCAGCATAGAATTCTGACAGTTCCATCATCTCCGTAATGACCAAATTAGAATAGAAGACTAGTTGACTCGAGTCTCGAGGCTTTCGATGTTAGTTTAAACCATTTTTAGCATTTTATCCTTAAAAACTAGCCAGCGGTTGACTTTTGTCAACATTCTTGGAAAATGTATCCGAATGAAAATTCTAACAGCGCAGTTATCCCCGAAATGTCTAGTTTAGTCTAAAACGACCTTTTGTTCGACTCCCGAGACCTCCGAACTCATTCTGAACCCTTCAGTGGATTTTGGTTAATAATGGCCTTTGGGAGTGGGACCCACTTTATATCTAGATGACCTCTAATAGAAATTTTGACTGCCTCGTTGAGTCTGGAATAATAAATTTAGTAGGATACCATACCTATTTCACTTTTATCGGGTTCCCAACAATCCCAAGCACCCCGTCAGAGATTTTACAATTGGCATGAAAAGAATTTTCTATTCAGCTGATATATAGAGCTGGTGCAGGCTATTTTAGCCTAATTTCTCAACTTTAAGCCTTCATAACTCTCTCATTTCAAGTTCGATTTTAGTGATTCGAAGTACCTTTTGGTGGGTTTTTCGCAAGGAACTCATTGGTGATCTTGGAAACTGATTTGGGATCTCCGTTTGAGGTAAATTTCATGAAATGCATGCTGCCTTTTATGTGAGCTTGATTTTGGGAATTTTTGAGACTGATATCTTAGCCACTCTATGTCCGATTTCAGTGATTCTTTGGGCTATTTTGAGTGGTTTTTCAAGGAAAACGCCTTGGCATGGTTGGATTCCATATTTGAAGCTTCATTGGAGGAAATAATTATGATTTAGCTACTGGCATAACTTATTTTCCTACTTAATTTTTTTGGAAATTTTGGAAAATGATTTCTTGCCCATTTTAGGTCCTAATTTGTGATTCAAGAGCCTTGATTGTGGAGGTTTTAGGAGTACCATCGTGATGTGGTTGGTTACAGCAATTGTGCCCTCATTTTTGATAATTTCTTGTAAATAACAGTTGCCACTGTTGTTCATTTTTAGCATATTTTGGGTTTTTCGTTGCATGTTCATGTTTGGACTATTCTGAGCCCCGAATTGTGTTTCAATTTGGAACACAAGTTAGGGAGAGCTTTTTAGAACCTATTTTTTGGGTTAATTCTGGAATTTCCAATGCGGGTCCCAGTTTCCCCATTTTTGACCCCAAAATTGGTTCGCCTCCGTTTCTTGTGAAATTTGTGTCTTAACGACCATAAAGCATTGTGATTCTATTTTTGACAGTGTGGCAGCAATACGATGTTGTTTGAAAGGGAAAAGTTCTGGCGGAGTAGTTTGGAGCGTGCTTGTTCCGTATACAATTAGGCTACGACTTCCCTTTTCTTTTTGATTGAGTGTGAATGTGTGAGTGTATGTGGATTTGCATTAGTATTGGGATGGGGAACTAGATTAGCATGTTATGTTCGATAAAATTCATATTTAGGTTGTCTCCGAATTCAGCGGGTACTTGAATTGTTTTGTTTGATCATCGTTGTTTCCTTGATTGGCATGGTTTTGACTTGTGAGTTATATAAAAGCATGTTTGGCCTTTGTCTAGACTTTGAATAGTGATGCCATAGACTAACGATTGTTTAGAGCCGATAGATTATATGATTTCCGCCCTGATGTGACTTTTAGTGGCGTAGGTCCTATTAGACTAATATAGCAGACTTGGTTCTGATAGAGATGAGCCTTAGCTAGGAAGTGATTCATTATTTGAGCCTTAACATCCATAATTCCCGTATGTTCCAAACTTTTTGCATTTACGGTCACCCTCTGGGCACGTTTGGTGATACTCTTCAATTTCGTTCTTTTTTCACCGTGAGATGGTTAGAGGATATGGAAGATGGTTAAGAAGGGTTTCCTATGACTTTTAGATGCGGGAATCCTTGGATGGCTTATGTGGAAGTGTTATGCTATCGTAGTAACTTAACAAAAGGACTCACACGCAGTTCGACGTCTAGGCTTTGTTCTTCCTGCTACTTCTTATTTACCCTCCTAGAATGGAGTCGACATACAAAATCCCCCCTTGGGTTATATCACTTTATCTATAGGTAATCGACATCCGCGGTTCGAGGTGTGGGCTTTGTACTATCCCTTGTAGAGTTCGGCTCTATTGGCGTATCTACTATAGGTAGACCCACCCGTGGTTCAAGGTCTAGGCTCTATGTTTCCTTTATTTAATAGCTCAAGAATACCGACATTTCTATAATGCTTCGGGTTTAAAAATCTCCTCTAGTCTTAGTTTATCTTTTCTATGTACCTGTCGGACTTATGAGGGTCCATTTGGGTTGTTACTTCAACTTGCGCACTAGTGTACCTTATGGGCTTATGGGGCCCAGTTGGAGTAGTCACCTTAGGTTTGTTTGCCCTACACTCGTATGCATGCCTTTATTTTTCTTGTTCGTGACCTCTGTCTGTGTTTTATTCTAGCATTTCCTATTACTCCTACCTTTCTTACTTAGTCTGCCTATGATGCCTACTAGGTACCTTTTCACTGGTACTCATTCTACACTTTGCATCTATTTTTGTGATGAAGGACCGAGCACCATTCATTAACGCTGCCATTCGTGCCAGTAGCAGCCAGCTTCGGAGGTGAGGTTAGCACAGCGTCCTGATCATTTTTGTCTCCTTCTGTACATATATTTTCTAGCACGTCTTTCGTACTTAAGACATGTCCTTTGTAGTTACGTATATTTTTTATGTTGGTCCACTTTTGGGACTTGCACTGTTAGTAGGGCTCTGCACTTTTGACTTCCTAGTTCTGGGAGGGATTCAGCTCTTATGTATGCATTCTTTTTGCTTGCTTTATTTCTTTTTGTTGTTATTAGTTCTGCCACTTGGTTTCTGCCTTTTTACCCAATACTAGCTATTCTGGGTTTCAGTTTGGCTTACCTACTGGTAGGATATAGTAGGTTCCATCATGGCTTGAGGAATCGGGTCGTGACATAACTAAACCCTAAAATTTAGAAACCTACTAATTAGATTTTACCCAACACTACAACATTATTTATCTGGACTTAATCCCATTTTAAAGTTATATAATGATACAACATAAGGTCGAACTAATCTCTAGTATTTGAGGCACCACTTTCAACACTTCTCCTTGACTCAAGAGTAGCTACCCTAAGTCTTCTTCTATGAAACTCAAATCATGATCTAGGTAGGGCCTTAATTAAAATTTCAATAGTCTGAAAAATAGTTTTTTAGTGCAGTTAGTCTATATCTCCATTCTTTTTCACCTCCCTCAACAGATAAAGCTTGATATTGAAGTTTTATTTCATTCCATGAGACAAAGTATTATTTGCAATTGTAATTGCAGGTTGATTATCAACAAAGCTTTAAATGCTCTTCTTTTGCTCCAAGTACAAATCTTCGAACAACTTTTGAATCCAAAAGGGCTTGATTCGCAGCTGATGTAACTGAAATGTACTCCACATCAGCTCTATATTGAGCCACAATATCTTTCTATATTGAACACCAAGAGAACATTCTAGAACAAAAATTAAAACAGTAACCTGAGGTTTTTCTCATATCAACTAAGCTATCTCCTTTGATACTAATATCCATGGCTTATGTTTGTCTTCAAATGTTCTTGTTTATCTCTCCATCCACACTGCATGAAAAAATTCAGTGTACACCAATCTGAAGAGCTGAGCTGTATGTGTTTTGCCTTTTGTGTTTTGAATAATCCACTACGAATGTTTCTCCCATGTTGTTGCTTGATATGTTAATTTGTTCATCCAGTTTAGTAATCTATGGAATATGTTTTTAGTGAAGTGAAAGGATACAAAAAGGTGATCACTCAACTTCAAATCTCCTTGACAAAGTTTACACTTTTGTTCAGCGTCTATGCACATGATGTTAATCTATCAGTAGTTAGGAATCTATTTGGCAATTGCAACAAAAGCATGAATATAGCTTTACGTCTAGTTGAATTTGCAAACATCATATCTGTCTAAGGAATTCTATCACTCTCCCCAATAAGTTGTAAGTAGATCATCTTGATGGTAACATTTTTATGTCAAAGTAATTAAGTTTTTTCAAGTAAACTTCTGGCTACTATAATCTTCTTAACCATCCAAGATGCCTGTTGAGGTAGTGGAGCTGATATGATATGATGGTTCTTGATGTAGAAATAGTGACTCGATTTGATACAAAGCTTATTAGCTTTATGAGCTAGATCCCAACATGTATTTGTTATTCCTTCCTTGTTCCATATTTGTAGGTTAATAAGATTTAGTCCACAAACTGACTTGGAAGGCACACCTTGTCCCATGCTATTATGGCTATTTTTTTAATAGTGTTGGTTCCTTACCAGATATAACTTCTACAGTAGTCCTCAATAAGTGTTTTGAATTTTGAGGGAATCACAAACAATTGTGCCAAACCAGTTGTGTTGTACCTATATAAGAAAGCTTTTTTGTAGTCCAAATAGAGATTTTTGCTACAATTCTATCAATAAGAGGAGCCCATTAGCCAATAGACATCTTCTTGGTGGATCATTGTATACCAGTATATTTGTATGGTAATTCCCCAAGGGTAAAGTTCGTACAACCTCAAGGCTACCTCTTTGACGTAAACACGGGACCTCGGATCCCGAGTGACTCCAAGCTAAACCTGAAGCTAGCATATCATAAGCATTCTAAAACTACTGAACAAAGAGATACTATGTGGAAGCTTAAAACAATAATTAAGTGAAAGTGGGGAATACCAAAAACGTATCTAAATATATAAAATGTACTTTGAGTTTAGTGATACTGAAAAATCACTCAAAAGGTAAAGTTGAATCTAATACTATGTCAGAAAAGCCTCTACTGACTAGAGTTGCTGGGATATGCCTCCAACTAACTCTAGCAAAACTTAAAAAAGAAATAAAAGAAATATGTATTGTCCTCGATGTATGAGGACTCATCACTGAAGATGCTGAAGTGGAGATTGGGAACCAATCTATACATGATATGGATGTTGAGTACCTGAACCTACATCATGAAAGGATGTAGCACAGATTATGCATCAGTACATAGAATGTACTAAGCATGCAGGATATCGATAATAGCTAGACAAAGTATAGTAGCTGAACAAACATAACTGAGCAATGACATAATCTGAACAAAGCATAAACACTAAAACTTAACAAAAAACTTGAGCTAAATGCAATGACCACGTACTAATAAGAATTTAACATGTTAGGACTAAATATTAAAGTATAACTGAAAATCAAGTCAAATGCACTAGAGTCTGTCTGTGGGAACAACTATTAATCAACATAAAAACACATGAGCTAAACGCGGAGTCTGATGTATAAACCCCATCGAGAGGACCGAATACACCTTGCCAAAGGTATAAAGGCATGAGTAGCTTGATCACAAAATCTAATGCCCAACACAGAGGACTTATAAACCTATGGGGGCAAGTAGTTCGGGGACTATGAGGGTACAGTGAAACCTAGTCTAACTCGGTAGTAAGCCTACTCTGAACTGAAAATGTGTTTGACACAACTTAACTAAAATTATGGTTAGCTCAATATTCTGACATGCAAATCTCAGAATGCAACATTTAGGTACTAACAATAAAACATTTGAAACTGGTGCATGTATATCTATTTAACTTACCTAGCAAGTGTAATTTATGAACTAAGTGAATCTACACAACTAGGGTTCTGAGTTTCATACAAGGAACTACGTGACAATTTCACAAAAAAATGATAATATTATTAAGAATACTGTAAAAGCTAAATCACAACTAGTATCTAAGGTTTTAAAAACCCTAGGTCTAAGTAAGGTATGGCAAATCAAGAATCTAACTGAATTCTAGGGACCTATTTGATAAAAGGAGCCCACTAGTGAAATCCCACATACATGGTGATGAAATCTACGGAGAAATCCTTCGATTTCGGGGCTAGAACGTACGAAAACTTGATACTTTCTTTGAAGAGCTTGGTCGAATCTGTCCCTTCTTTTGCTATAAGTTTTAGTAAATTTTGGAGAAGAATCACTTAGGGTAAGTTCAAACTATAATATTAAACTTAATAAGAGTAATACATCGTAGTTTAGGGGTTAAAAGGTGTAGTGTAGATGCCTAACGCATAGAGGAAAAGACCAAAATGACCCCAACATAAAATTTGATGGCCCATCAATAGAGCTGACCGACGGACCATAGACTGACCGACAGTCAGTCTTAGCAGGCATCATTTGGCCTCAGGAACTAGAATATGAGGGTCACTATCCACGAACCTAGACCAAGGAGCGTGGTCCTACCTACGGTCTGTAGGTCCGGCCTTGGGTCATGCCTTTCTTGTAATTGTTGGAGCAATATGAGATGGCCAACCAGGGACCACACCTACGTTCCATGGGCCCACTCATGGGCCATTGGTAACCTCCGTCAGTTGCACCTCCAACATCTCAAATTTTGCATTTTGGTACTTTTTGAATCTTGGGTGTTATATTATCTCTCCCTTGGGCACATTCGTCCTGAAATGAAGTCTAAACTAGTTGAGTATGGAGGGAAGGAGTTGCAATCCCTACCACCAAGTACTTGTAATTTATATCTGACTGATCTGAGTCCCATAAACATGCAAATAGGCTGAAATGCAAGTATAACTAGGGAACATGATACTGAGATTGATTTTATGCAAGAGTAAACTGAGATAATGTGGAGGAACTATTACCTCAAGACGAAATGGAAAGATATGAGGATACTTGGCCTTAATAGTTGCTTCTTCTTCCCAAGTAGCTCCCTCTACAGACTGAATCCTCAACAAAACATTCACTGAAGCGACTTCTTTATGTCTCAACCTACAAACCTAGCAGTCAAGAATTTCAACTGGGATATCTTGATAAGTGAGACTATCCTTCACAACAACACTCTCGAATGGCACACAGACCTTCTTCTCTTATCTGCATAGGACTTCTGATGACTGTGGGTTGTCATTAATCAATCTCTGATAAGTTGAACTTTCTCCACAGCCTCATGATAGGACCAATCAATGATGCTTCACCTATTTCAAATAAACTAATAAGATATCTACACCTACGCCCAAATAATGTCTCATAAGAGGCCATCTGGAATAATAGCTATTATTGTATGTGAATTCTATGAGAGGTAGGTGACCATCCCAACTTTCCTTGGAATCGATCATACAAGCTCTAAACATGTCCTCTAAGGTATGAATGGTCTATTCTGCCTGACCATCTGTCTATGGATGAAATGTTGTACTAAGATTTACCTAAGTACATAGACCTTTCAAAAACCATTTATAGAAATAAGAGGTAAACTATGGACCTTTATCTCCGATGATAGACAAGGGAACCCCATGCAAACTAGCTATCTCATTAGTGTAGAGTTTAGCGTGATTCTCCATTGAATATGTAGTATTGACAGCCAAGAAGTGAGCAGACTTAGTAACTATATCCGTTATCACCCAAATGGAGTCATATTGTCTATGAGTATGAGGTGAACCTGTAATTAAGTTCATGTTTATCACTTCCCACTTCCATGTACGAACGTTAAGCTCTTGAGTCATACCTCCTGTTTTATGATGTTCTACCACAACCACTAGGTTAAATCACCATTAAAATGCATCTAACCTATCAACAAACAAGACCCAACAATAATATCAACACATATTTGCTAAATCACACCCCAAGAATTGGGGTTTTAGTCACACATCAAGAGATAGAAATTTATACCTAAATGAGCTTGGATTAAAGTGGGTATGAAGATTTAAGTCTTGTTACTGGCTAAGAGTGAAGAATTCAAGAGACCCAAGTCCAAATCCTTGGAGATGAAACCCTCTTCTTCTTCAAATTTCAAAACCCTTTCAAACTCAAAGAAAATATACTAAAATTATATTAATTGTTTCCCATTGAAAATAATACGATACTAAAATCTACTACTAAGCTATAACTCTGAACGAGTATTTATAGTTTTCAAAAATCTGTAATGCAGCGGGCCATTCGGTTACATTAGTTGAAATCACATATCAACTAGGCAATTAGCCCTTTGGTGTAGTTCTTCGTTGTCTTGCACTATCCTTCGGCATCGTCGTGCTCTAGGTGAATGGGTGATATAGTACTGCTTCATGGAACTTCTCGGTAATGCGCCGACTGCTCCCTTTTTTCGCCGACTTGATCCTTTCCTTCAGGCTGAGCACAATGGAACAAAAGGTGAAGTGAGACCCTTCGGCAACTCGCCAAATGGACTCGGTGATCCTTAGGCCTTCGTTTTCTCGTTCTTTCCAGCCTTTTTGTTCTTTTTTGCGAAGTAGTGTCCATGCTTTCCTTCAAACTTTAAATACCTGAAACATAAGTGTTTTCATCAGATATTTAGACTAAATAAGAATTTGAGGACACTATTTCTATTAAAATAAAGCCCTAAATAAGTCCAATTTGTTGACTCATCAACACCCCCAACTTAAAACTTTGCTTGTCCTCAAGTTAAACTCAAGTTCAACAGTTCAAATAGGATGTCTCAAATTGTGCTACACAAGACTAAATCATGAAAATATACAACAAGACTCAAATTACTCATGTAAAGATCAATTGTGTACTCAAAGATTCAAGTTGTGACACACCATTACCAAGGAATCTCATGCTCGCAATACTTGCTACTTGTGCAAGTTCAAGCTCATCAAAAAGTATCTAAATACCCTCACATAAAGAATGCTTCCTTGCTCACACACATTGGTTAATCAATTCAAGATCAGGAATCAGATGCAACGCTCACACTCAAAACACAATGCATGTTTTCACCTATAGGCTTGCCCTTATTTTCCAATCGATCTTCGGTTTGGCTCACTCAAGATAAAAAAGGTCTTTCTAAGGCTTGTAATGGGGCTGAGTGTAAAGGTATGGTCATTTAGGCTCAGTGACTTTTTCCTCATGAGCTGTGGTATTCTCAAGGCATTCCCTTCTCTTATTTTGGCAATTCTTTTTCTATTGCTTCTAAGTCATCTTTTTATTCACCTTCAACTATTTCTTGGAAACCCAATTTCTTTTGTACTTTATTCCACAACCTTTTTTTTATGGAGGGTTTCCATTATTCCGAACACCATAGGTTAAGGGAGACTTTTCTTGCACTTTTTGACTTCTCCTTTTCCTTTTCACCATACCCTGAACATAGGTTTTTGGCCTAAGCTGGAAACTCACTAAACCACAAACCAAGAGGATTATAGGTAGTGGGCCAAATAAGGTTTAGGGTTTGTTAAGGTTCTTCCAACAAAAGGTAAGGCTCAAAGGGTTTTCAAGAGAGTTTCACATGCTCATGGGAAGGCAACAAAAGAGGTATATGTCAAATTTGGCTTACACTCTTCAAAAGTTGCCTAAGATCATTTCAAGAGCACACCTTACTAAATCAATCAGACTAACGGGGAAAATTCTAGGTTTATTCATGCAAGGTTTAAAGTAAGCTCATCACACAAGGCATCGACACTTAAGTCAAACAAGACTACACACTTTATGTAGTGTGCAACGGTCATTATAAAAGAATCAATTCGGTAAATGGCTAATCACAATGAGATGCAAAGAGTTCACATATTCTCTATGCAACTTCATTTGGCCTCGTTGTAGCCACACATTCATGTTCATTCGATTGAGAGCACTATTCAAGTCATCGGTATTGATCAGAACCGGGACTTATATTTTGCAAAGAACAGCCACATTCAGGAGCATATAAAGGGCGCAAAAACGTGCAAAAGATTCAACTTTTTTTTGATCTTTGGAAGGGTCATAATAGGAAAAAATTGTTTTTTGTAATTTAAAATAAAAGGAGCCATAAGCTTAAACATCCATAGAAAGCAGATAAAACACAATTTTAAATAGAACAACCCAAATATATACAAAACATAAATCACAAATCGCACACAAAAGGTGAGCCTCACCCCACCACTAATAAAAAAGCATTTGTCCTCAAATGCAATTAACAATATCCAATAATAAAGATAAGTAGGACAAATAAGGAGGTAAATAAGTGATCCTAGCTATGCGGTTGCTCCATCTGTCAGGGCGACATGGTTCTCCTGCGACTTTGGGTGTATACCTTCCATAATTTTAGCATTAAATAGAAGCTGAGGTGGTGACGTTAAGACAGTCGTTGAGTGATTCAGTGAATTCTACACAACATTGCTAAGCAACCCAACACGCCTACTTTCAACCCACTTTCTCGAATGATTCACCGCCACCCTATTTCACTTTACTCAAGCGCTGTCCAATTCATCCATACTCAATGATATCAGTCTGAATCACTGAATCAATTGGTGAGTCATCGACCAGTCACCTATTTCACCGAGTGTTATAGATCTTTCTATCAAACCTGGGTGTTCAAACAATGGTCTCCGTCGAGATCGCCTATAGAATTGGCGATGCACCAATGATTTCTTGAGCTCACTGAGTTTTACAGGCTCTAATTTTTGGAATGCTTTAAGTCAAACAGAGGATCAGATTGAGTTCACCGACCTCTTCGGCGACTCGCCAATTTGATCTGTTGCTTGTCACTCTGCACTTTTTAAGCACTTCTCGCACTTCAACCTATACCAATCAATGTATCATTATTTTACTAATAGGTAAATATAAAATATTAAGGGGTTTTGGGTTGCCTCACAAACAACGCCTTAGTTAACGTCCTGGAATGACGCAAGTCAACAATTATTCTTCATTTTCAGAGTTACCTATGTTGTAATTAGGCGTGTCCTCCGCAAATGCTGGGTATTGACCTGATATCAAAGGACCGATTTGAGCATCTTGAAGTTGAATAGTCATGGAGTGAGAGGTTGATACTTCGTTTAGCACTTTGATGTTCTCCTTCATCTCATTCAACATCCTATCATATGCCTTAATTTTTTTTTTTTAATGAGTTAAAAAGCTTCATCATCTTGCACACTCTCTGCTCTTTACCATGTTTACACTGTCGGAGGGAGAAGTGTTTTTCTTTCCTTGGGCTTGTACCTCCAATACCATTACTTGGGTGGATTAAGCATTCTACTAGGTAACTAGTGCGTCCCACTCCGGCATCTTTTTGGCTTCTTTGTTGGCTTCTACCATGCCATCAAGGAGTTTTTCTAGAACTTCATAGGGCTGGTGTAGCATACCGCCCTCGCAAATTTGATCGTCTATACCTCTATTTTTGGGTCCTAGACAACTGTAAAAGCACTTTAGCAGCCCCTTGTCTGTCAGCACATGAGATGGGCATGGTTGCAGCACCGCTTGAAACTTCATCCACCTTTCCTGAATCGTCTCATTCCCTACCTGTTTAAAGGTCAGGAGGTTGTCCCTGAGGTTCAATAGTTTCAAAAGGGGATGATCCGTGTGGTATCCATAATGATTTTCCATTCTTAGTTCCCTTCTTTGATATTCAAACTAGCAAAACAAAACTACCATTTAGATTAGTAAAACTAAACATAGAAAAAATCAAAAATTCTATTTAACTAAGAATTCCCAAATAACACCACTCCCCGACAGTGGCACCATTTTGATGTTTGCATAATCAATGACATAACTTTCGATGCAAGTGTCTACGATCGTACAATAGTATAATAACCTAACCGAGGGTTGGGGTTGAGTCCCAATGGAGTGATTTCGAGAATTAATAGAAAAATAAAATTAGTTCTAACTAGTTATAGCTAAAGACATTAACAACTAAAAACATTGTAAATAAAAGGGGGTGACACAAAAGTGTCAAATATCAAATTGGGGTTTTATAAAAAATATAGCAAAAAAGTAAAAATAACAAAGAAATCTATGAATGAGAGGGGATTCTTGGGATGTGACCGCATTATATATTGGTATAAATCGTTGGGTACGTGCTTTCGATAGGAAATTTTCAAGATAATAGTGACTAGGCTAAGCTTTAGATGGAAATAAGTTCCTTCTTGGGCAACTTAACCCGTTTCAAATGGGTTCTTCTCGGACACCCATTTTCCACATGAAGCCCATCCTACACCTCACCCCACTGACTCTCTCGAGCTGAGTGTTAGGATATGGGACTAGGGCATACCCTCTCGGGCTGAACCTCATGTCGAACCACTTCTTAGGCCATCAGTCTTGAGGTCCTAGTTTCATGACCTCTCTCTCGAGCAAGCAGAAAATATATGGATAGTTTTGTATTTGCAACTAGAAACCCATTAAATTAACTACAACCACTAGGTGAAATCACAATTAAAATACATCTAACCTATCAGCAAATAAAACCCAAAAATAATATCAACACATATTTGCTAAATAACACCCCCAATAATTGGGGTTTTAGCCATACATCAAGATATAGAAATTTATACCTAAATGAGCTTGCATTATAATGGGTATGAAGATTTATGTCTTGTTAAAGGCCAAGAGTAAAGAATCCGAGAGACCCAAGTTCAAATCCTTGGAGATGAAACCCTCTTCTTCTTCAAGTTTCAAAATTCTCTCAAACTTAGAGAAAAAGTACTAAAATTATATTAATTGTTTCACACTGAAGATAATATGATACTAAGCTATAACTCTTAATGAGTATTTCTAGTTTTCAAAAATTTGTGTTGCAGCAGGTTATTCAGTGACATTAGTCGTAATCACCGATCAACTCGACGATTAGCCTTTTGGTGTAGTTCATCTCCTTCTTTCACCATCCTTCGGCGTCATCGTGCTCTAGGTTATTGGGCAATATAATACTGCTTCACAGAACTTCTGGGTGATGCACCAACTGCTCCCTTTTAACGCTGACTTTATCCTTTTCTTCAGGCTCAGCACACTGGAACAAAAGGCGAAGTGAGACCCTTTGGAGACTCGCCAAGTGGACTCGGCGATCCTTAGGCCTTCATTTTCTCATTCTTTTCAGCCTTTTTATTCCTTTTTGCGAAATAGTGTCCATGCTTTCCTTCAAACTTCAAATACCTGAAACTTAAGTGGTTTCATCAAATATTTAGACTAAATAAGCATTGGAGGATACTATTTCTATTAAAATAAAGCCCTAAATAAGTCTAATTTATGGACTCATCAACCACAATCTAACATGTATGTAAGACCAACTCCTAAAAGAACAAGCCAGTGAATATCTTTTGCTAATTCCTTCATTTCTTCCTCAACATGTGCTACACTACCCAGAGATAGTCTGCTGAGAGCATCAGCCACTACATTGGCCATTCTAGGATGGTAAAAAGCATTCATATCATAGTCCTTGAGGAATTAAAGCTATCTCCTCTGATGAAGATTCAACTCTTTCAGGGTGGGTGAACACATACTGAAGAATGTTATGATCTGTGAACACCATACAATTAATGTCTCTAAATTACTAGGGCCAATACTATAACTACAGGGTCGAGGTTATAAGTCGGGTAGTTTTTCTCATGGGCCTTAAGCTGTCTAAAAGCGTAAGTTATGACATTACCTTGCTGCATCAACACATAACAAAGGCCGACCTTGGATGCATCACAATAAATCATATAACCATCTAAACCATCTTGTAGAGTTAAGATCGGACCTGTGATAAACTTAGTCTTTAGTTTTGAGAAGCTCTTCTCACACTCATTTGATAACTAAAACTTGACCTTTTTCTATGTCAGATAGGTCAATGGGGAAGCTATGGGTGAAAATCCTTCAATAAATCTCCTATTATAGCCAGCCAAAGCCAATAAACTTCTTATATCTATCGGAGAGGTGGGTTTGGGCCCTTGTTTCACTGCTTTTATTTTCTAAGAATCCATTTGGATTCCTTTGCTAGATGCCACATGACCAAGTAAAATAATTGACTATAACAATAATTCACATTTGTTAAACTTAGTGAATAACTGATGATCCTTGAGTGTTTGAAGAACAACTCTCAGATGAGTCGTATGCTCCTCCTCATTCTGATAATATATGAGGATATCATCAATAAAGACAATAAGGGATAAATCCAAATACTATTTAAACACCCTGTTAATTAGTCCATGAAAGTTTTAGGAGCAATTTTTTAGTCCAAAAGACATAACTACAAATTTATAGTGACCATACCGAGTCCTGAAGGCTATTTTCAGAATGTCAATATCTCTAACTCTAAGCTGATGATAGTCGAATTTGAGATCTATCTTAGAATAGTAACTAGCACCCCAAAGTTGGTCGAACAAGTCATCAATCCTGGGGATGGAATACTTATTCATGACTGTGACTTTGTTCAACTATCGATAGTCGATGCTCATCCTGAGAGAACCATCTTTCTTTTCCATGTACAACACTAGTGCACCCCATGGGGAAATACTAGGTGTGATGAAGACCTTATCTAGAAGGTATCTTAACTGTTCTTTCAATTCCTTAAGCTTACCTGGAGCCATTGTGTAAGGAGGAATCAAAATGGGATGGGTATCTCGAAGGAGAACAATTCCAAAGTTTATTTCCCTTTTGGGAAGAATTACGAGAAGATCTTCAGGAAACTAATTTACTATTGGGACTAACTCAATAGTTGGAGTTTTAGAGTCTGAATCCTTAACCTGAAAAGGATGATAGATATACCCCTTGAAAATCATCTTTCTAGCCTTAGGGTAAAAGATAAATCGGTCTACATGCACTAAGTTACTACCATTCCATTCTAAGACTGGCTCATTTGGAAACTGAAATTGAACGATCCTAGTTCTATAATCGACTGAGACAAAATAGGAATGTAAGTAATCCATTCCTAGAATGATATCAAAGTCTACCATTTCTAAATCTATAAGATCTACTGGGTGACTATCTGAGAGATGTGACAGGGCAATTTTTGTATACATGTCTAGTTATAACTTTGTCACCAATTGGAGTAGAGACTGAGAAGAGTTCTAAAAGAGTTTCTAGACTAGCACTGAAGTTTACTGCTATATAGGGAGTTACAAAGGACAGTGTATTCCTTAGATCTAACAATGCAAAAATATCTAAATGAAAGACTCATAACGTACTAGTGACCAAATCAAAGAATCTTCCTGATCTTGGTGAGCCTGGAGAGGATAAAATATGTTCTGGTGCTGAACGCCAATTGTACCAGATAAAGCACCCTGCTGAGTTGGGTAACTTGCTGGTGCTGCTGGCAATGTTGACTGAGCCCTATTATTGTTACCTCCTTGCCCCTGTCTGGCAGAAGGGAAATCCATCAACTTATGGCCATACTAACCACACCCAAAGGACCTCTCCTTACCTGCAAGACGCTCGCCCAAATGGTTTTTACCACACTTTGGACAAGTTGGGAAGGTCATGTTATCTGAAGCACTCCACTGAGACTTAGAGCCCCGTGTCCTACCTTTTTGATCCTATCGAAACCTGGGGAATGGAGCACTAAATAATGAAAGTGTTGGGGATGTAGACCTCTACTGAAACTTTTACGCCTAACAAACTAGAAGGTAAACCTGGAACCTTGTGTAATACCACTAAATACTAACCAAGATTCACAAGTTGATTTACCATTGCTTGATTACTACATTATGTTTTTCTCTCATTTTGGGAACTTGTAATGTTGTGATAATTGCTAACTTGCTTAGCATAAATTGTGATTGTAATTTAAGGGATTGTATTGAACTGTTTATGTAGTAGTCTAATTAGAATTATGTATAAATTTAAAAGGAGGTGAAGGATATATATATATATATATATATATATAGAAATATATGTATGCATTTTTGGCAGCACACAACTATTTGGGCAGCACCTTGAGGGATAGCTGAACAAGGGATAAACATCACTTTTGTAACTATATATTTTCAGATTTCTTTTAGTAAATTCGTTTTCCTCATGTTTTAGAACCTTAGAAGCATATCTAAATAGATTGTTCTTCAAAATCATAAGAGGAAAACTTTTTCCTTCTGGCTGGGATTCGAGACACACCCTTCTCTTTGGTAAGTGGAATACTCTGTTTTTGAGTTGGGTAGTGTTTAATATTTTCAGTATAACTTGTTTTATACAACTTTATTTATACTGAATAAATATGATTTGGAAAGATAATTCGTATATGTATAACTCTTATTTTTATGTAAAACTCTAATTTAGTGGTTATGCATTCAAAATATGGGATGCAACATAGGATAACTTCTGTCTAGAGTTCAAAATTAGAAATTCTGTATGGAAAACTATTAGTGTTTTGAATATATCTTTTTTTACAAAATATATTCTACGGTGATTCTTGTTTGTTTGTAACCTTGGATATGGACCTACATATTTCATGAAGGTTATAAAGTCATGTTTTGCCGTTTTCCTTTCCAAATCAAAGTTGCGACATCAAGTACTAGGATGGCCAGAATCACTGTTTTGGGAGCATAGTCGTATTTGTGCAGGCTAAGCTTACTTGTGATTATTATCTTGTTTTACTTCGAAATTATTGAGATACTAGGAATTAAAGAAGTTATTTAATTGTATTTTTAAGGTTGTATATACTTGTGAACAAGTTGAGGACCTTCATACGTTTGTTGGTCTACGGTTTGAACTCACGAAGTTGTATTGGACAGTTTCTTTTCTAAAGTATTGAGGTTTTTGTAAAGACTTATACTTGTAGTCTTTTTACTTGCTGGTATATCTGAAAGCTTATCTTGGTACATTTGTAACCTCTTGTTACTTTGCATTATCGCGTTGGTATACTTTAAGATATTAAAGACACTTGTGTAACTTGCCCTCTTGTACAGATTGTTTGATCACTTCGCACTCTTGTTGCGACCTTGTCCTTCCTGTGGCTGTGACTTTGTCACTATTGGCATGCCTCTTGATTCGGATCATTGCCATTTTGACTTTGGAATTATAGTTAGTCTTAAGACTGGAAGTTGTCCATATTAAGTACGAACTAGAAAGCCATTTTTAATATGGTTCTTGGTTTTCTTGAATATTAGGCTTTGACCCTTCTTAATACATGGTATCGACCCTTCTTGATACCTACTTGTGCTTTGTGTGACGACATGATGCATATATTGGGCGAGCCTTGTTATTGAATCTCTTGGAAAATGGTGCTATGAGCATTCTTAACATCTTAATCTTTAAATATCAAACTTAATAATCTTTATATATTTTTACTTAATTTATTTATTATGTTTCAATTGTGCTACTCATGACTTGAGAAAGGTAACTTGGTGAATCTGAGGGCTCCAAACATATAGTTTCTACACCACTAAGATATATGTTTAGCGATAGTTGTTTCTATCGTAGGGAATGATCGAGAGGAGGCGTGAAGTGGGCCATTGGAGATGGAGATTTTGAGAGCTTTAAGGATGATCACATTTGCATATAGGCATCTATATTTTGTATAAACCTTGGGACTTATACATGATCTATGTGTTGTATATTAACATGAAATTTTGAGGGCTAATCTAATCATGTCACCATGGTTTGTAGTATAAGTATGGCTATATGTTTTGTTATTTTGGGGCGTGTAAGCCCAAGTCTTGTAATATATTAAATTTACAACTAATTTTGACTGATTGTGTTAAGCATGAACGACATAGTTTGGGTACTCAGAAGTTGGTAATATTATTTTTATGTCATTTTTACTAGTGTGAGTACAATATATGAATAAAAATTTCATGAGTGTTTGGCTTATATTATTTCGGAAGGGTCGCTACAGGTGTTATCAAAGCCTAGGTTTGTGGTTCTAGGAATTTTGCTATGAATTACTTGTATACTTCTTCACTTTTGAAAAATGTTTTGTTTGGATTATTCGATCACTTACATGGTTTATTATACTTTTTTCGCATGTAGAGTGCACATGCATCATGTAAATGTCCCTAATGCAATGTGATCTTCCCTTTTGAAGGAATTAAGTTATGGCCTCTTCTTCTGACCGATCTATGGAAACTGTTCATAAAGGTTCGGGTGCTTCTGTTTCCCAACCTGATGCACTAGAAGAGGTTGGACAACCTTTCTTAGATCATTATGTTCCCCACACTAGTGGGTCTGAAGTGGGAAACCATCAGGGTGTAAGAGCTAGTTCAGATCCTCATATGAGTCATGGTACTCAAGCCATGAATCCTCACTTTCAGCAAATGGATGAATTCTTCCACCACATGGCTGAAGCGATGCATGATCCCAACGGGATAACTTTGAGAAAATGAGGAAAATGGGTGGAGTGGAGTTTGAAGGCACTGTTGATTCCACGAATGCTGAACAATGGCTGGAGTGTATGGAGAGGGTATTTGAGTAGTTAGAGTGTTCAGATGATGCCAAATTTAAGTATGTTATTTCACTATTACGAAAGAATTCTTACAATTGGGTGGTACGTGTTCCAAATGCCAAGGTAAAACCTCATGTTCTTAGTTAGGATTATTTTCTTAGGGAATTTCGTATGAAGTATGTCCCATTTGCTTATTGTGATGTGAAGAGAAATAAGCTTTTGAATTTAAGGCAACGAGGCATGTCTATTGCTGAGTACCAAAAAAAGTTTCTAAGGCTCTCTCGTTATGCTGGTGGTATTATTAAAGAGGAAAAAGGCAAGTTTAGGAAATTTGAATATGGTTTAAATGAGTCCATTAGTCAGAATGAGGCGATCCTGCAACATGAGAACTTTTGTAAGTTAGTGTCTGCTGCTTCTTCTTGGGAAGGACGCGATAAAGAAGAAGCTAGTCAAAATGAAAACAAATTTCGAAAGCCTAGACCAGATTTTAGAGGTCCATCCAAAAGGAGAAGGTTTGATGATTCTTAGGCTTGTAATGTTAACAGGACGCCCTAACAGAGGCAAAACAAATAAGAATTTTCTACAACTAGCACTCCAAATTATGGCCAAGGCAAGCCTCATGTTCACACTTGTCCACAATGTAGAAAGAATCATTATGGTACTTGCAGGAGAGTTTCTGGTGCATGTTTCAATTATGGGAGCTTTGGTCATAAAGTGAAGGATTGTCCTAATCCTAATAATGCTCCTTCTTTGAGAACTGAAGGCTTAGTTCATAAGCCTTCTATTAATCCTCCTCAAACTAATGAATGTGCAAAACTTAAAGACACCCAAGCAGCAGGGACAAGTGGAGCGAATAAAGTTAGTGGACCAAGGGCTACTGTACGAGCTTGTGTTGTGAGGTAGAGGGATGATCAAGATGGAAAAGACGTGGTTGTCAGTAAATTTCACTTATTTGGCCTATGTGTGTTTACATTGTTTGATTCTGGTTCTACACATTCCTATATTTGTTCATCACTTGTTCTTCCTGAAAATGTGAAATCTATGAGACTTAATTTTGATGTGCTGGTTGAATGTCCTTTGGGTTATCAAGTTGCATGTAATCAAGTTTACCAAGATTGTCCCTTCATGATTCAAAACCTAGTCTTCCCTGCTGATTTGATTGAAATGCCCTTCAAGGATTTTGATGTTATTATTTGGAAGGATTGACTTTATAAATATCATGCAGTGGTAGATTATAGGTCTAAGCATGTAACTTTTAAAGATCCAACATTTTCACACATCATTGTACAAGGTGAAAGATAATTGACATCTATTATTATTTCTGCGGCCTTGGCAAAAAAGTTGATGCGTCAAGGTTGTGGAGCATACCTTGGTCACATAGTTGATACATATTTAGAGAGTCCTTGTATCAAGGACATACCTGCTGTATGTGATTTCCCAAAAGTCTTCCCAGAAAACCTTCCTGGATTGCCCCCGAAAAGAGATGTTGATTTCCAATCGAGCTTATTCCTGGATCTACCCCTATTTCTATCACTCCTTATAGAATGACTCTGGTAGAATTAAGAGAATTGAAATCTCAATTGCAAAAACTTCTTGAGAAAGGTTTTATTCGACCTAGTGTTTCTCCTTGGGGAGCCCCTATTTTATTCGTAAAGAAGAAGGATGGCACTCCTACGCTTTGTATTGACTATAGACAATTGAACAGAATAACAATCGAGAATAGATATCCACTACCAATGATTGATGATTTGTTTGACCAACTGAAGGGTGCTAAAGTATTCTCAAAGATTGATTTAAGGTCTAGCTATCACCAACTGTGTGCTAGAGAGAGATATTCCTAAAACTGCTGTTACAACTCAGTATGGTCATTATTAATTTTTGGTGATGCCATTCGGGTTGACAAATGCTCCTGCGATGTTCATGGATCTAATGAATCGAGTATTCAAGCCTTATCTTGATCAGTTTGTGGTTGTTTTTATAGATAATATTCTAATATTTTCCAGAAGTAGTGAAGACCATAATAAACAGCTCTGGATTATTTTGCAAATTTTGAAGGAGAGGGAACTTCTTGCTAAAATTTCCAAGTGTGAATTTTGGCTTGATGAAGTGACGTTTCTGGGACATGTTGTATCAGCTAAAGGCGTGATGGTGGATCCTAGTAAGATATAAGTAGTTGTTAAATGGAGAACTCTCAAAAGTCTAAACGAGGTAAGAAGTTTCTTAGGTTTAACAGGATACTAAAAAAGATTTGTGAAAGGCTTTTCCACTATCGCCTCTCCATTGAGTAAACTCTTGCGGAAGGAAGTGAAGTTTAATTGGAATGACAAATGCCAAGAGAGCTTTGAAGCTCTCAAATCCTTGTTGACTCAAGAACCTATACTTACTCTACCAATTGAAAGGAAAGAGTATGTAGCATACAACGATGCTTCTCACAATGGTCTCGGATGCATTTTGATGCAAGATAGGAAGGTTATTTCTTATGCCTCTCAGAAATTAAACCATATGAATTGAATTATCCTACCCATGATGTTGAAATTGCTGTTGTAGTGTTTTCTTTAAAAATATGGTGGCATTATTTGTATGGAGAGAAATGTCATATATTTACTGATCACAAGAGCATAAAGTACTTGGGTACTCAGAAGGAGCTAAAACTTCGACAACGTAGATGGCTTTAACTCATCAAGGATTATGACTGCAGGATTGATTATCATCCAGGTAAAGCCAATGTGGTAGCAGATGCTTTAAGTCGAAAATCTTTCGCAAGAATTTCTTTGAGTCCTTTACCCTTTCTTCTTGAGTTAAGAGCCATGAATGTTTGTTTTACATCTGATTCAAATGGTTCAGTTATTTCTAAGTTGCAAGTAAAGAAAATATTACCTTAAATAGGTGAAGGAAGCACAAAAGATACATGAGAAACTTGCAAAATTGACTAGAGAAGTTCAAATTGGGAAAAAATTTGATTTTACATTTTACATTAACAGAGGATGTTGTCTTATTTTATCAAGATAGACTATGTGTCGCTAATGATGACAAATTGAGGAGAGAGATACTGAGTGAAACACATACCTCACCATATGTAATGCATCCTGGGGGTACTAAGATGTACCAGTCCATCAAAGAAAATTATTGGTGGAGTGGTATGAAGAGAGACATTGTGGAGTTTATTTCTAAATGTTTGGTTTGTCAACAAGTAAAGGCAGAACATCAGGTCCCAATTGGTTTACTACAGCCCTTGTCGATACCGAAATGGAAATAGAAGAGAATATCTATGGACTTTGTTTCTGTACTTCTTCGCACCCAAAGAAATCATGATGCAATATAGGTGATTGTGGACAGGCTAACCAAGAGTGCTCACTTCTTTGCAATCAGGATGGATTAGTCACTTGAGCGTTTAGATGAATTGTAGATTAATGAGATTGTAACACTGTTTGGGATCCCTATGTCTATTGTATCTGACCGAGACCCAAGGTTTACATCTAGATTTTGGAGTAGCTTGCAAGAGGCTTTGGGTACTAAGTTGAAATTTAGCACTCCGTTCCATCCTCAGAGAGATGGTCAGTCGGAAAGGATGATACAAATTTTAAAGGATAAGCTTCGAGGTTGCATTATGAAGTTTGAGGGTAGTTGGGAAAAATACTTGGCTTTGATAGAATGTTCTTATAATAAAAGTTATCAATTGAGTATTGGAATGCCACCCTATGAAGCCTTGAATGGAAGGAAATGCCGGACCTCTCTTTGTTGGAGTGAAGTTGCTGATAGGAAACTTATTTGTCCTGAAATTGTGCAACAAATAAAGGACAAGGTAAACATTATCAAGGATTATCTAAAGATTTCTTCGGATAGACAAAAGTCGTATCCTGATCTTAAAAGGCGTAACATTGAATATCAAGTGTAAGATAAAGTATTCTTAAAGGTGTCTCTATGGAAAAAGATTATGAGATTTGGCAAAAAAGGAAAACTTAGTGCCCAATTTATTGGACCTTATGAGATACTTGAAAAGGTTGGACCAGTTGCATATAAATTGGCTTTGCCACTTTAGTTAGACAAGATCCACAATGTCTTCCATGTTTCTATGCTCAGAAGATATCGTTCTGATCCATCTCATGGTCTTCCAATTGAATCTATTGAGGTTAATTCTGACTTGCGTATAATTAAGAACCTATTTAATTCAAGCTCGGGAAGTGAAGCAACTTAGAAACAAGAAAATCCACATAGTAAAGGTACTTTGGAGGAACCATTGGGGAAAAGAAGCTACTTGGGAGAGAGAAGAAGACACGAGGACCCAATATCTGCACTTGTTTCGGGACTAGTGTAAGGTAAATTAAGAGACGACATTTCTTTATGGGGGAGAGAGTTGTAACACCCCTAAATACTAACCAAGAGTCGTATGTCAATTTACCGTTGCTTAGTTACTACAATATGTTTTACTCTCATTTTGAGAACATGAAACGTTGTGATAATTGCTAACTTGCTTAACATAAATTGTGATCGTAATTTAAGGGATCGTATTGGAGTGTTTATGTAATAGTCTAATTAGAATTATGTATAACTTTAAAAGGAGGTGAAGGATATATATATATATATATATATATATATATATATATATATATATATATATATATATATATATATATATATAGGTGTATATGTATGACTTTTTGGCAGCACACAACTATTTGGGCAGCACCTTGAGGGACAGCTGAACAAGGGATAAACATCCCTTTTGTGACTATATACTTTCACACCTCCTTTAGTAAATTCGTTTTCCTCAAGTCTTCGAACCTTATAAGCATATCTAAATATATTGTTCTTCAAAATCACAAGAGGAAAACTTTGTCCTTTTGGCTGGAATTCGAGACACACCCTTCTCTTTGGTAAGTGGAATACTCTGTTTTTGAGTTGGGTAGTGTTTAGTATTTTCAGTATAACTTGTTTTATAGAACTTCGTTTACAGTGAATAAATATTATTTGGAAAGCTAATTCATATATGTACAACTCTTATGTTTATGTAAAGCTCTAATTTAGCTGTTATGGATTCGAAATATGGGACGCAACATATGAAAAGGTTTGTCCAGAGTTCGAACTTAGAAATCATGTATGGACAACTATTATTGTTTTGAATATATCTTTTTGTACAAAATATATTTTGCGGTGATTTTTTTTCATTTGCAACCTTAAGAGATGTACCTACATATTTCATGACGGTTATAAAGTCTAGTTTTGCCATTTTCATTTTGAAATCTAAGTTGCAAAATCAGGTACTGTGCAGCCAGAATCACTGTTTTGGGAGCATAGCCGTATTTATGCAGGCTAAGCTTACTTGTGATGATAATCTTGTTTTACTTGGACATTATTGAGATAATAGGAATTAAAGAAGTTATTTAATTATATTTTTAAGGTTGTATATAATCGTGAACAAGTTGAGGACCTTGATACGTTGGTTGGTCTACCGCGAAGTTATGTTCGACTGTTTCTACGCTAAAATATTATGGGTTATGCATAAATTTGTACTTGTAATCTTTTTACCTGCTGATATATCTAAAAGCTTATCTTGGTACTTTGGTTACCTTTTGTCACTTTGCATTGTCGCATTGGTATACTTTAAGATATAAAAGATATATGTGTAACTCACCCACTTGTATGAATATTTTGATCACTTGGCACTCTTGTTGGGACCTTGTACTTCCTGTGTCTGTGACTTTGTCACTATTTGCATGCCTCTGGATTTGGATCATTTGCCATCTTGACTTTGGAATTTTAGTCTGTCTTAAGAATGAAAGTTGTCCATTTTAAGTACGAACTAGAAAGCCATTTTTAATATGGTTCTGGTTCTCTTGATTATTGGGCTTTGACCCTTCTTGATACAGGGCGTCGGCCCTTCTTGATACCTACTTGTGCTTGGTGTGACGACATGATGTATATATTGGGCAAGCCTTGTTATTGAATCTTTTGGAAAATGGTGCTATGAGCATTCTTGACAATTGGGTCTTCAAATATCGAACTTGATACTATTTATATATTGTTACTTGATTTATTTATTATGTTTCAATTGTGATGCTCATGACTTGAGAAATGTAGCTTGGAGAATATGAGGGCTCCAAACCTATAGTTTTTACACCACTAAGCTATATGCTTAACGATAGTTGTTTCTATCGTAGGGAATGATTGAGAGGAGGCATGAAGTGGGCCATGGAGATAGAGATTTTGAGAGCTTTAAGGAAGATCACATTTACATATAGGCATCTAAATTTTGTATAAACCTTGGGACTTATACATGATCTATGTGTTGTATATTTACCTAAAATTTTGAGGGTTAACCTGATCAGGTCACTGTGGTTTGTAATATAAGTATGACTATATGTTTTGTTCTTTTGGGGTGTGTAAGCCTAAGTCTTGTAATATATTAAATTTACCACTAATTTTGAATGATTATATGAAGCATGAATGACGTAGTTTGGGTACTCAAAAGTTGGTAATATTCTTTTTATGTCATTTTTCATAGTGTGAGGACAATATATGCATAAAAATCTAGTGAGTTTTTAGCTTATATTATTTTGGAAGGGTCGCTACACCTTGCATGAGAGTTGTTGAGTTTGGTGTGTGGTTTAATATTGTAAAATGGCTTCCCGAATGTAGAATGAAGGATTTAGGGGTTAAACATAAAGGTATGACCTCCCTAGGACCAACCAAGGGTCCTTGAAGAGGACCCTAAAGCCTAATCCCCAAGACCTCCAAAGCTGCAAAAACTGCACAAAAGAGGGCCACCTACAGATGGTACCTATGGCCAATAAGTGGACCCACGCCTTGTAGATGGGGGTCATGGGTCATGCTCTCAAGATTATTTTGCATACCACCCACAGACCTATAGGATGTGGCATAGACCCACCCATGATCCGTGGGTCATGGGCGTGGATAGGGCCTATGCAATATTCCTGAAGTTTGGCCAAGGTAAGGGTATTTCAGGAAATTACATTTGAGGTTAGTTTGTAGTGAGGTCATTTTATATTGATTTAATTGACCTATATATGGGTTTTTAAGCTATTAATTATACATTTACTTCATGAAATCACAACTACCCAAATGATAACCAATTTAACCCTTTCTAAAAATCTTCTCTCTAAAAACTCCATTGAAGAAGAAGAGGAAGATCAAGTTAGGGCTTCAAGGAGGGGGCTTTCTCACAGGATTTGGTTGGATTTCATTACCTAAGGTATGTAGTCTTGATTTATGGAATGCTTTCATCTATGAAGCCATCAAACTTTCAATTTCAAAGTTGGAAATTCTCCAAAACTAAGGGTTTTCATTCCAAGTCACGGATTATTTCTCAAAACGTTTTCAATGGTTTAATTATCATATTTTAAGATTTAATTTCTCTTTTATGGCGGTTTTAAGATAAAATCTCCCATGAATACATGAATTCCCCATCACCCTAATTTATAACTATGTGATGAGGGTGAACTGTAGTAAGACGAATACTATGCAATTGTTCTTGTAGTAGTTTAAGTACTTGAATTATGTTATTATCCATGCCTAATTGTAGTACTTCTATGTGTGTTGATGAATTATGATCCATGGTCATTTAAGGGCAAATTATGAAGATTGTTGTATAATGATGATGCTTGTGTACATGCTTTGTGATTTCAATGAAAGTAAATGTCATCGCGATTATAATGCAATTGTGATATTGTTGAAAGGTTATTCTCAAATATACACTTATGAATGATGATGACATGTTGTGAAAGGTTTCTTTATTATGTAATTGAAAGTGATCTTTATTGGTATACCTTGAACTTGTAGGCTTAGGGCATCCTCTTCTTGTGTAACAAAAGTATCTTGACTTAATGAATTTTGAATCGGTAGGCCAAGTGGCATCCCTTTCATATATCATTAATGAAATATTCTATTGATGAACCTTGGATCGGTAGGCTAATCACACCCTTCCTTGTATGACAATGAGGAACCTTGAATCAGTAGGATTATGGCACCCTTTCCTGAGGATTCAATGGGTTATCATAACAGTGTACTTGATTCGGTAGGCCTATGGCACCATTTCATGTGTTAAATTA
Source organism: Solanum bulbocastanum (assembly GCA_037074985.1). Taxonomy (NCBI): domain Eukaryota; kingdom Viridiplantae; phylum Streptophyta; class Magnoliopsida; order Solanales; family Solanaceae; genus Solanum; species Solanum bulbocastanum. The sequence goes on from CM073605.1 coordinate 23,057,605, forward strand.
TGTACCTTGAATTGGTAGGCTAATGGCACCCTTTCATATGTTATATAATGTACCTTGGATCGGTAGGCCAATGGTATCCCTCTCAAGTGTAATAATGTTAAAGAAATGAACTAATCTATGGGAATTTAAAGCTTAGCACTTAGATGATATTGTAAGGTGGAAGCTCTCCCTACGTTAGGGTGGGTTTCTATGAACACCTTCCTTATCCCATGACTATGTTCCTACATAGGTTATTAGCTAATGGATCCACCTAAGCTAAAGGCATGTAGATCAACCCTTTACTGTGTGGGACAGACATCAGATTCCATGGTTCGATCATATGGTCTATGTCGGTTAGGTCTTATTCCCATCATGTGAGTTATGAGCTATGGTTACTCAACAAGTTATATGAAGTGTGAGTGGTAGTATGGGATGCCATTCATGCATTGCATGAGTAGGCTTTGAGAGTGGCTATAGTGTGTTGCTCAAATGTCATAATGTCTACTGAAATGAATGTGCTCATATTGATGCTAATGGGAATGTTGGCTTAAAGTCTAATTTAAAGATGAATGCATGACTTTACGTATCAGCACACTACTTTAGTTCAAGTGCCAACAATTGTGTGTAGTGATATAATCCAACCAAGGGTTGTGATCATTCCCACAAGGGGTGGTTTCGAGAATTAATAGAAAAGTAAAATCAAGTTTTAATCAATCATAGCTGTAAAAATTAACTAATAAAAACATACTAAATTAAGGGGTTGACACGAATGTCAATTATCAATGGGGGTTTTTAGTGATTAACAACTAAAACAACAAAAATACAAAGATATGAGTATAGGGATACGATATTCTTGGAATTTGATAGGAATATAGGACAAAAGACAGTTTTATGTAGATGATTTTGATAGTACATTGCTGAATATTTGTAACTAGGCTAGACTTTAGTGGGGGTAAATTCTCTCTCGAGATACTTACCTCGAATCAACTCGGTTTCTCTCGAACGTCGAGTTGCTGCATTTAAGCATAGCCTCAACCTTAGGCCATTCACTCTCTCGAGTTAAAAGTGTGGGAGAGGGACTAGGATTCACTCTCTCGAGCTGAACCCACAACGACCCAATAACCACTGGCAATCGATTTAGTAGTCTTAGTTTTAAAACCTTTCTTTAGTGCAAGCCAAAAACAATAAGATGCAATTGTATTTGCAACTACAATCTCATTAACTTCAAACACAACTACTAAATGAAATCACATTTAAAAAGCGAATTTACCAACAATAAGAACACCCAACAGTAGAGTTATCCCATATTCACAAAATCACTCCCTAAGAATTGGGGGTTTTAGCTAAAAAAGAGATAGAAATCGTTACCAACAAGTGTTTACATCAGGTACAATGAATAAAGTCTTTAAACATGTCAAGATGAAGATTCTTCAAGACCCACTTCCAATTTCATGGAATTGAAAATCTTCAAATATTCAAGTTCAAGCACAATGTCTCTAGAAACTGTAAGAACTAATACTGAAATATTCTTAGTCTCAAAAATAATTTTTTCTCTAAGGTCTGATACTAAGCTAACAATTTAAACAAGTTTTTATAGTGTTTGAAAATTTGGGGTGCGGAAGATCACTTGGCGCAGTTAGTCGAGATCGTCGACACAGTCGACGATCTACCATTTGGTCTGGTTCATTGTCTTTCGCCTTTTCCCTTAACCATTCTTGCATTTTGAGGCATTGGACGATAGAGTGATACTTCGTAGAAGTGCTCAAGGATGTGCAGACTGCTCATTTTGATAGCAGGCTTGACCTTCTCCATTAGGGCTCAGCACACTGGAATATTCGGTGGGATTTAGGACCTTTCAATGTCTTGCCTAATAGTTTAGGTGATCCTCAGGAATTCTTTTCTCCATTCTTTCAGCTGCTTTGTTCCTTTTTTCTTGATAGCATCCAAGCTTTGTCTCTCACTCCAAATACCTGAAACTTAAGGGTTACATTAGTTATTGATATAAAATAGGCATTTGAGGACACTAATTCTATTAAAATATAGCCCTAAATGGGTCCAAATTGTGGACTCATCAACACCCCCAACTTAAACTTTTGTTTGTCCTCAAGTAAAACTCAAGTTCAGCAGTTCAAAAGGGATGTCTCAAACGGTACTACACAAGACTCAATCATTATTATACACAACAAGGCTCAATTTTCTTATGCAAGGATCAATTGTATACTCAAAGACTCAAGTTGTGACACACCAATATCAAAGACTCTCATTCTCGCTATACTTCCTTCAAATGCAAGTTCAAGCTCTTCAAAGGTATTCAAATGTCCTCACACAAAAGAATGATTCCATATTCACACACAATGGTTCAACAATTTAAAGTTCTGAAATCAAATACAACGCTCACTCTGACAAAGAAGAACACAATGCATGCTTTCACCCATAGGTTTGCCCATATTATCCAATCGACATTTGGTTCAGCTCACTCAAGATCAAAAAGGTCTTTTTAAGGCTTGTAACAGGGCTGAGTGCCAAGGTATAGTCATTTTGGCTCAATGACTTTCACCCTCATGAAAGATGGTGTTCACAACACTCCCTTTCTTCTTCTTTCATCACTTTGTTTAGTACTCATAAGTCATCCCATTATTCACTTTCCTTGGACTGTTCGGAACCCCATTTCTTTTTACATTTCTTATAACTTTTTTTCATAACTTTTACTTTTTCTTTTCTTTTCTCTCTTTTTTTTTGTTTTATAGATGGGTTCCATTTTTCTCAACACTATGGGTTAAAGGGAACTTTTCTTGTACTTCTTGACTTGTATTCTATTTTCCCCACACCCCCAACTTAGGCTTCTGGCCTAAGTTTGCTATTCGATCAACCACAATTCAAGAGGATTAAGAAAGGTCATGTTTTCATCATGTGTCTTCCAAAGAAAGGTAAGGTTCATGGGGTGTTCAAAAGAGGTTCACACACTCATAAGGTAGGCCACAAAAGAGGTATATGTCAAATTGGCTCAGACTCTTCGGAGTTGCCTAAGATCATATCAAGAGATATCCTTACTTAGTCGATCGGACCAACAGGGAAAGTTCTAGGTGTTATCTTGCATGGTTCATAATAAGATCGTCACACAAGGCATCGACACCAAAATCTAACAAGACTTCACACTTTTGCTAGTGTGCAATGTGCATCACAAGAGAATCAAGTGGATAATTGGCTAGTCACAACAAGATACAAAGAGTTCACATATTGACTATGTAACTTCACTTGGTCTCATCGTAGCTGCACATTCATGTTCATTCAATTATGAGCTCTATTTGAGTCCTCGATATTGATCAAAACTGAGACTCAAATTTGCTAAAGAACAACCACATTCAAGTGCATACAAGAGGTGGCAAATTTTTTTGGAAGGGTCAAAATCATTAACAATTTAAAGCAAGTTGCCACAAGCTCAATGATCCACAAAAACGTCCACGAAAAGTAGTATAAAACACAATTACCCAAATATATCAACAAAAAAGGAACATTAATATGCACCCAAAAGGTGGGCCTCACCCTCCATAAATAAAAACCATTTGTCCTCAAATTCAAAGGAAGTAAAGAATCCAAAAGTGAAAGAAAATAAGAAAGAGAGGGAGGTAAAGAAAGGATCCTGCCTATGAAGTCTCTCCATCTGTTTGGGCCGCAGTGCCTAGTGCAGTAGTCTTTACTTGGGCATCAGTGCCCGGAATAACCTCATAAGCAACAACTCCACTAGAGAAAGCTATGGAGGTCCCTGCAAGATCTGGCAAATCTCTGAATATGTTATCCTCCTGTACCCCAATTTGCTCCTCGTCGGTTTCAGCATCCGACTCCTCAACAGTAGGCTCATCTCGATGTGTATCACCGCCATCTAGAGGAATCCCCAAGGTCTCAGGAGAATCCACATCATCTGCATGTTGGATTAATGAGTTAAGGTCAGTAGACTTCAAATAGTCTACATCCATCCTCAAATCTGCTACCTTGGCCTTCAAAGTCGGAACCTCGGAGGTCTCCCCCTGTCTGCTCTCACAAGTTGTGACTCTAGTAGCAAGATCATCAACAGAAGCCTAGAAGGGGGTCAGTGTAGCCAAAGTAACACTCTTAAGAATCCCATCGATGGATCTATCATATTGATTCTCCCTCACTTCAACTGAATATGCCAACTTCCCCATCTTCAAGATCATCACCTGAGTAATCTTGACTGGCTGGGATGAGGTGGAGGTGCCTGGAATTTGTGAAGAAGTAGAGGTGGCAGAAGTACCTAACGGCCCAGAGGGCTATGTAGGTAAAGATGCCTTTTCAGGTAATGAATCAACATCTACTTCTGAAGAAATATCTGTTGGAGCTACTCTCCTCCCGTTAGCCTCCTCTCGATTATACTCAGCCTCAATACGCCAGATGTCGGTGGAGGAAGAAGGGGTCATCTCAATATCTCTTGCAGCATCCTGAGGTACTTCAACACGCCTGCATAACTTATTGACCAGTACTGGGAATGGTAGAAAAGTCTGTTTCTGCTTGGCTCTCATAGTCATCTCCTGTGAAATCAATAGCCCTAGTCGATGCACCTTATGGATATGATGGACCCTAGGCGTGCCTTAGAATGGCAGAGGACAGACTCGTTCTGGGATGGCATAATGGTGCTGCTGATAAACATAAACTAGAACGGGCAGTAATACTCAAATCTCTTTTCTCAATAGGGCGCCCACCTCGATCCACCTCGGGGTGGCCTCAGAAATCAAAGGTGCCAGCAACCCCTTCAGATCATCCAAGGATTGAGCAACAGGCAATCTATCATATGGATGAGTAGAGTGCATATCTCTACCTAGTACAACGTTAATATACTCACTATTGCACCAGACCTCCTTTCCTTGAACCATGACCGCCTTAAACGTTCTGAACTCACTGGCCTTCTTCTTGATCTTGCGAACCAGATCACCATAAGATATGTAAAACTCGCAAACCCAAAAGGGAATATTGGGGCCTCGGGGCCTAGTGAAGTGCTCGAACCTATGGAAATAGAGGATCTCCTTCACATCTGGATGCTTCCCCTCCAAGACGTCTGTAGAAAGCATATTTTCCTCAAGGATAGTTCGTAACCCAACTCCTTTCAATATATTCATAAGCCTGGGAGGAAAAATGACAGGGAGCACAATGTCACAGGAGGTGCCTGAACTGGCACTGATTCTGTTGCAGGAGAAGTGGAAGTTGAGGGAACTCTAGGGGATGTAGGTTAAGATCTAGCCCGGATCTCATCCCTTCTTGCGATCAAAGGTTGCTTGTCTTCAGGCTCAGGCAAATTAGCCTAGGTGTTAACAACTACTCTCTCAGTTATGTGCTTATTTCTTTTGCCTTTGTCTCCCTGTGGAAGTTCTTGCCTTCTTTTCCTTAGAGGACCTGATCCCCCTTCGTTTATAGTAATGCTCTGTGCTTTCTTCTGGGTGGCCTATCTAGATTTGTTCGCACCATATCTACAAAATATTGGAGAAAACTTAATAAATAATCACATCAAAGAACAGAAAAATTAACTGCAGATACACTCGCCGATCAAGTCGGTGAATCACCAAATCTCTTTAGTGGGCTAGATCGGACTTACCGAAGGGATTGACTCAAAAATTATAGCAAGTCAGCAATGGGAAGGTTCTTTAAGCAAATTGCGGAAAGCTATCGACGAGAAAGGGTTTGTCCGCCAAAAATTACAATGCAACAAGGTTTCAGGGGTGCAGACAAAGGGCGAACAAGAAGCCCTTTTGGTGAGTCGCCTAGTGCTTTTGGTGACATCAAGCTGCTCGTCGAAAGTTACAGAATCATTCATCAATTGAAGCATGAAATTAAGGGCGAGATGGGAACATTAGTCAAACTGACGAGTGGTTCAGCCATCTTGACCCAGCTCGCCAAATGGCTCAACGTGCCTATTTTCAATCCAACTTCTCGAATTCAACCCGGCAACCCCCGAAAACAAAATCAAAGCATGCACTAGTACAATCAATATCAAACCCATAACACCCATACCCCCATGATATTCAGAGTTTTTTTGGTTTTGCCAAATTTGGCCATTTGACGACTTTTGCCCTTAAGACTAGTGTCACCCACTCGGGCATTTTGCAATTTATGTCATTTAGCACAAATATGGGCTACTCAGAGTTCACCCTACCAATCTAGCCAACTTGCAAGCATACCCTACAAGATTTTACTCAATTTAAGACACAAATTAACGGGCATTTGACGATCAAAACAATATAGACAAGATTGTCAAGTTTAAAAATAGGCATATTCAAAACAACTAAGATCAGAGAGGCCCAACACACATCACTAAGATAAGATCATTTTCAAATGAGTACAAAAAGTGATAAAAATAAACATGGGATTTGGAAACCCCACCTCTTATGCCGAAGAATATAAATTTTAGATGCTGGGCAGCAAAGTTTTCCAACTCCGAGCACAAATCAACAACCAAAATAATTATGAAATGCAAGAATGTTGGAAAATACTAACTTGGTGTGAGTTTGAGAAGTTTAAAAGCGAGGGAAAGTGAAGAGTTTGAAACTTTAAAACCTTTGGCCATTAATAACCCTCTAATTTGCATCCCTTCGACGACGTTAGTCGCACTCGCGGATCCACCCAGTGATCCACCGATTGTTCACTTACCCCGCGAGCTTTTATAAGAGATTCATTTAACGTCATAACATAATGATAGTTAACTCCTAAATTTCATTTTTGGGGTTAGCCATAACATCAATTGGCAACCCCCTGCTTTGTGGAAGGTGGAGATGAGGCATCACATCACCCGTAAGGTTCTCGAGCAGCTGAATGGATCTGGAATGAGAACCAATCATTTGTTTCATCACTTCGATGCTCTCCTTCATCTCTTCCAGCACTCTATCATGCTCAGTAAACTTGTTGAGAATGATTTAGAGCATTCCTTCAACATGTTTACCCTCATTGTCCTTAGGCTCTCTTTGCTCATGAGTAGGGACGTATCTGTCCTTTCTCTTTGCATTTGACTTCAATCTATACTATCTTTTTGGCCAACTCATCCATCTGAGTCATCTGAAGTCCTTCTCTACTTCATGGTTTGCTTTAGCCATGTGATCAAGCAAGTGGGTTGCTATCGCATAGGGCTGTTGCGTAATACTACCTGAAATGAGTTGGTCAGCCAATGGTTTGTTTTCGGGACTAAGACTCCTGTAGAAGCAGTCCAAAAGGACTATATCGGGAATTTCATGAGTAGGGCATCGAATCAGAAGCAATTTAAACTTTGTCCATGTGTCATGAATCCATTCACCTTCAAATTGTTTGAGGTTAGAATGCGACCCCTGAACATTATTACCTTTAATGGAAGAAATTCCATTTACTCACGTGTACTACTTGACATACTCATCACCTCTATTTCAAAGCTCAAACAAGCAAAATACAAAACTAAAAATTAAGTAAGTAAAATAAGACTAAGAAGAACAAAAATTTTACTTAACTACAAATTTTCAATTAACACCACTCCCCAACAACGGCGCCATTTTGATTTCATGTATCAAGACACTACTTTGATTCAAGTGCCAACAATCGCGTGTAGTGATATAACCCAACCAAGGATTGGGATCATTCCTACAGGGAGTAGTTTCAAGAATTAATAGAAAACTAAAATCAAGTTCTAATCAGTCATAACTGTAAATATTAACGAATAAAAACATACTAAGTTAAGGGGTTGACACAAATGTCAATTATCAATGGGGTTTTTTAGTGATTAAAAACTAAAATAGGGAAAGTACAAAGATGCAAATATAGGGAGACGGGATTCTTGGGATGTGAATATGGGATAAAAGACACTATCGGGTAGATGTTCTTGAGAGTACATCTTTGAATATTTGTTACTAGGCTAGACTTTAGTAGGGGTAAATTCTCTCTCAAGCAACTTACCTTAATCAACTAGGTTTCTCTCAAATATCGAGTTGCCGCATTTAAGCACACTCTCTGCCTTAGCCCATTCACTCTCTTGAGCTGAAAGTTTAGGAGCGGGCCTAGGATTAAGTCTCTCGAGCTGAACCCACAATGACCCAATAACCACCGGTTATCAATTTAGTAGTCTTAGTTTTAAAACCTCTCTCTCGAGCAAGCCAAAAACACTAAGATGAAATCATACTTGCAACTACAATCTCATTAAGCTAAAAAAAAACTACTAAATGAAATCACATTTAAACAGCGAATTTACCAACAATATGAAACACCCAATAGTAGATTAACCCATATTCACAAAATCACACCCCAAGAATTGGGGTTTTAGCTAGACATGAAAAAAAGATATAAATCGATACCAACAAGTGTTTCCATTAAGTGGGTATGATGAATAAAGTCTTTAAACACCTCAAGGATGAAGATTATTTGAGACCCACTTTGAATTTCTTGGTATTGAAAATCTTCAAATCTTCAAGTTCAAGCACAATGTCTCCAAAAACTCTAAGAACTAAAACTGAAATATTGTTTGTCTCAAAAATAATTTTTTTTCTCTAAATTATGATACGAAGCTAATAATTTAAACAAGTATTTATAGTTTTTGAAAATTTGGGCTATGGAGGATCACTCGGTGCAGTTAGTCGGGATCGCTGACACACTCGCCAATCCTCCCTTTGGTCAAGTTCATCATCTTTCTACTTTTGCCTTTAACATTCTCGCGTTTTGAGGCATTGGGTAATATAGTGCTACTTCGTGGAACTACTCGGCGATGTGTCGACTACTCCTTTTCATTGCAGACTTGACCTTCTCCTTTAGGGCTCAGCACACTGGAACATTCAGCAGGATTCAGGACCTTTCGGCGACTCGCCTAATAGTTTAGGAGATTCTCGGGATGTCTTTTCTCTGTTCTTTCAGACGCTTTGTTCCTTTTTGCTTGATAGCGTCGAAGCTTTGTCTCTTAATCCAAATACTTGAAACAAAAGGGTTTATATCAGTTATTGAGACAAAATATGCATTTGAGGACACTAATTTTATTAAAATATAACCCTAAATGAGTCCAAAATGCGGACTCATCAATGTTTAACTTGGATTGTTGCTATGAGTTGCTTTCCTTATCATGACTTATTAAATGTGATTGTTCCTTGAACATGATTATTAAGTAATGATGAGAATGAAGAATGGTAAGTATGCTATGGTGGCCTCAGAGTGGTACTTAGTATGAGCGGTATAATGGGATGCCATTCCTACATTGCACAAGTATAACTTAGGGTTACCTAGAAATGGTTCTATTATGTCTTGTAATGACTTACATGTTGAATGTACTTGTGACTTATGTTTTTATACTAAAAGTGCATGATGATTCTCAAACTTGTCAAATGCATGGTTTTCAACCAAAATGTCCTTTTTAGCATGATTTTTGTATGGCTATCATACTTAGTGCATTTTTGTGCTAACCCATATTTCTTCTACATATTTACAAAGTGTAGGTTCCGATTCTTAAGGCGATTTCGTTGGATTCAAGCTTGGATCGACTATTCTCTAAACTTGTGGTGAGTCTCAAGATTTGAGGACATATGAGACTTTAGTAGTTTTTTTCATGTCGTTTTACATTTTGGACTATGTTGAAGGGCTGTGATCCTATTAGTGATTCAAAGTTGTATTAGATGGCCATGTTAGACAAAGTTAGACTTCTGTTGTTTTTAAATAAAGACTTCGATTGCATGGATAAAAGTTATTAAATTCCGTACCATTTTCTTATGTCTTATGTTATGTATGTTATGAGGCTTGTATGAGGCTCTTTAGAGTGTTGTAGGTTGTGTTACTTCCGGGGTGTAGGCTCGGGTCATAACAAACATAGTATCAAAGAACAAGATTTTGGGATGGTTTTAGGATGATGTCTCACAAGCCACGTCTAGTAGAGTCTTGTTCATCAGTTTGAAGTGTGCCATATTTATGAATGAGAGGCTATAATAATTTAGGAAACTACACTTCTTTCATTACTATTAATTCAATCCATAGAGTTTAGCTCTATAAATTCCCTCTCCTAACCCTTTTGTTGTGCCTTCATGAAATGAATACACAAAGGGCTAACGCAAGAAGAATGGAGGGTAGCAATGTCAATAAAGAAGCTCCTCAAGATAATCAAGTCCCTCAAGGGAACCAAGCTCTGATTAATCCTCCGTCTATGTCGGATAAGGAAGTTATGTCGACTATTCTAATAAAGGCTCAAGTTGTAACAACTCAAGCAAAAGTTATGATGGCCCAAGCCAATAGGATTTGTGGGACTCATGTGAACCCTAATGTGAGCACTACGGCTTCTAGGTTGAGGGATTTTATTAGGATGAACCCTCCTGTGTTTCTTGGTTCCAAGCTGGGAGAGGATCCTCAAGAATTTGTAGATGAGGTGAATAAGGTAGTTGATGTTATAGGGGTGACTTCGGTAGAAAAAGAGGAACTAGCCAGTTACCAATTAAAGGATTTTGCCTAAGTTTGGTTTACTCAATGGAAGAAAAATAGGCCGATAAGAGCGGGTCCTACTAATTGGAAGGTGTTTAAGAAAACATTCATTGATAGGTTCTTTCCCCGTGAGAAGAGGGAAGCTAAGGTAGAAGAATTTATCAACCTAAGGCAAGGTAGCATGAGTGTTCAAGAGTATTCTTTGAAATTACCCTATTGTCTAAGTATGCTCTATCTATTGTAGTGGATTCGATAGATGAGATGAGTAGATTTATGACGGGTGTGTCCGATATAGTTGAAGAAGAATGTTGTACGACAATGCTCCATGAGGACATGAATACCTCTAGGCTTATGGTGTTTTCTGAAAAAATTGAGGAGTCTATACTTAAGAGAAATAACAGAGATATGAAGAGAATTAGGTCCGATGAACAAGGTCAACCAAGGTTCAAAAAGAGATCTTCCAACCAAGACTCTTCAAACACTCCTAGGGTTAACCAAGAGAAAGGTAATAGGTCTCCATTTCATAAGCCTACTTGCACCAATTGTAGAAAGAATCATCATTGGAAGTGCCTAACCGATAAAAATGGGTGTTATGGTGTGAAAAGAGTGATCAACAATTGAAAAATTGCCCTACACTCTCGACAAAGGTAAGAGAGACCAAACAAGCTTCTCCTAATTGTACAGTTCTCATTCCTCCAAATTATGGTCATTTCTATACACTCCGGTCTAGATAAGACAATGGAGCCCTTCCATATAAAGGCACCAGTATGTTGATATCTCTTTATAGTTGTAAATGTTTTATTAAGGTCCCTATGCTATTTTTGATGTTAGCCTTAGGATGAGTTTACTCCCAAGAGGGAGATGGTATGTTTAGATAGTAAGGTTGTTAAGTGTTTTGATATCCTTATCTCTTTCTTCTATTCCTATTCAAGCTTAAGATAAAGAGTTCCTTAGGGATTGTTTCACTTTTTGGAGTCATGTGTGATTACGTGTTTCCATGGTCTCCCTATGATATGAATGTTCTTGATGAATTCCTGTTTAATGAGAAAATGAGTTTCTACGATTTTCATTCCTCATGTTATGTGCATTTAGTATGAGTTACCTATATGCTTCATGAAAAGAATTGTTGAACATGCTTAAATGTGCTTTTTGAGAGTAATTGCATAATTTTCTTCATGATGTTATGATGAACATGATTTGATTTGGAGAAGGTAATTCCTTCAATGATATGAGAAATGTTGAAGTTTTCATGCATAATGGGTTGTTAGATGTAGTTCCTACTTCCGTGTGTTGCATTTGGTGTATTGAGATGGAGTTGATTTTCCTCCTTTGAAATGTACATTATTTTGATGTCTCAGGCTTGATGGGCTACTAGTCTTGAATCTTTAATTCCGAGAGATGTTTAGAAGTGTCATTTGAGGATGAATGTTCCCAAGGGGAAGATATTGTTATGCCTTGAAAAACAAGTACTTGAAACTAGAACCTTGCATGAGAGTTGTTGAGTTTGATGAGTGGTTTAATGTTCTAAAATGGTTTCCCGAACATAGAATGAGGGGTTTAGAGGTTAAACATTAAGGTACGACCCCCCAAGGACCAACCAAGTGTCCTTCAGGAGGACCCTAAAGCCTAACCCCCAAGACCCCAAAAGTTGCAAAAACTAACCCACTTACAGATGGCACCTACGGCCAGTAGGTGGACCCATGCCCAGTAGATGAGGGTCCTAGGTTAAGCCCTCAAGATATGGCTGTACAACACCCACCCATGGACCTAAAGGATGGCGCGTAGACTCGGGCGTCGATGGGGCTTGTGCAATCTGCCTAACGCTCGGCCAAGATAAGGGTATTTTAGGAAATTCCTTTTGAGGTCAGTTTGAAGTGAGATATTTTTATATCGATTTAATAAACCTATATAAGGGTTTTCTATGATATTAATTAGTCATTTACTTCATAAAATCACAACTATCCAAATCATAACCAACTTAACCCTTTCCAAAAGTCTTCTTTCTAAAAACTCCATTGAAGAAGAAGAGGAAGATCAAGTTAGGGCTTGAAAGAGGGTGCTTTCTCAAATGATTTTGGTTGGATTTCCTCATCTATGGTAAGGAAATCTTGATTCATGTAATGCTTTAATCCATGAAGCGCTCAAACTTTCAATTCTAAAGTTGGAAATTCTCCGAAACTAAGGGTTTACATTCAAAGTCATGGATTATTTCTCAAACGTTTTCAATGGTTTAATTATCATATTTTAAGATTGAATTGTTTTTTTATGGTTGTTTTAAGATAAAATCTCCCATGAATCCATGAATTCCCCATAACCCTAATTTATGACTATGTGATGTGGGTGAAATTTAGTACGATGAATACTATGCAATTATCTTGTAGTAGTTTAATTACTTGAATTATGTTATTATCCATGCCCAATTGTAGTACTTCTAGGTGTGTGGGTGAATTACGATCCATGGTTCTTTAAGGTCAAATTATGAAGATTGTTGTATAATCATGATGCTTGTATGCATGCTTCGTGATTTCAATGAAAGTAAATGTGATCACGACTATAATGCAATCGTGATATTTTTGAAAGGTTATTCTCAATTATACACTTGTGAATGATAATGACATGTTGTGAAAGGTTTCTTCAATGTAATGATACCCCTTGAATTGGTAGGCTTAGGGCATTCTCTTTAATTGTAATTGAAAGTGATCTTGATTTGTATACCTTGAATTGGTAGGCTTAGGGCATCCTCTTCTTGTGTAACTAAAGTATCTTGACTTAAAAAACTTTGAATCGGTAGGCCAAGTGGCATCCCTTCAATAAATGATTAATGAAGTATTCTAATGATGAACCTTTGATCTGTAGGCTAGTGGCACCCTTCCATGTATGACAATATTGAACCTTGAATCGGTAGGCTTATGGCCATCTTTCATGAGGATTCAATGAGCTATCCTAACAAAGTACCTAGAATCGGTAGGCTTATGGCACCTTTCATGTGTTAAATGATCTACCTTAAATCAGTAGGCTAATGGCACCCTTGCATATGTTAAATAATGTAGCTTGGGTCGGTAGGCCAATGGCATCCCTCTCATGTGTAATAATGTTAAAGAAATGAATTACTCTATGGGAATTTAAAGCTTACCACCGAGTGGATATTGTAAGGTGGAAGCTCTCCTAATATTAGGCCGGTTTTCTATAAGCACCTTCCTTATCAGATAACAATATGCCCACATAGGTTATTAGCTAGTGGATCCACCTAAGCTAAATTTACCGGTTCTACCTTAGGCAAGTAGACCAACCCTTTACGGTGTGGGATAAACATCTGATTCCATGGTTTGCTTATATGGTCTATGTTAGTTATGGTTTATTCCCATCATGTGAGTTATATTCTATGGTTACTCAATTGGTTCTATGAAGTATGGGTGGTAGTATGGGATGTCATCCATGCATTACACAAGTAGGCTTTGAGAGTGGCTATGGTGTCTTTCTCAAATATCATAATGTCTAATGAAATGAATGTGCTCATATTGATGCTAATAAGAATGTCGACTTAAAGGCTTAATGTAAAGATGAATGCATAACTTGGATTTTTGCTATGAGTTGCTTGCTTTGTCATGACTTATTAAATGTGAGTGTTCCTTGTCCATGATTATTAACTAAAGATGAGATTGAAGAATGCTAAGTATGTTATGGTGGCCTCAAAGTGGTACTTATTATGAGTGGTATTATGGGATGCCATTCCTACATTGCACAAGTATAACTTAGGGTAACCTAGAAATGGTTCTATTATGTCTTACGTTTTTATACTTAAAGTGCCTGATGATTCTCAAACTTGTCAAATGCATGGTTTTCAACCAAAATGTCCTTTTTAGAATGATTTTTGCATGGCTATCATACTTAGTGTATTTTTGTGCTGACTCATATTTCTTCTACATTTTCACAAAGTGTAGGTTCCGTTTCTTAAGGTTATTTCTTTGGATTCAAGCTTGATGGCTATCATTATGAGTGTCATGCACATAATAAAATTCAAGTATGAATACTTAAGAGAAAATTTGTATTTAAATGACGTCCATTATTTAAGGTCATAACCTCAAGAGCAAAGACTATTGCTGACCTTTTTGATACTGCTATTTTTTTCTTTTTTGTTGGTGCAATTTGTTTACGAAATTGAGTAAAGAAAAAAAAAAACAACACTACTAAGGAAATGTCACTTTCTCCCCATATTTAAATTTTGAATGCTTTTGAAATGTTTCAATCATATCTTTTGTTCTGAAAAAATAATTAAATCTATGATAATTTGTATTAATCATTTAAAAGCACTTGTTCAATGATCTTTCAATTATAATTATTTACTAAAAAGCTTTAATTTATTAATATTCATTCTATTGTACAACATCATATATTATATGATATGATACACGTGCAACACACGTGCCATGAAACTAGTTATATTATTAGTGGGAACAAAAAATGTTAAATGGTGAATTACCAAATTATGCTTTAGAAGTTGAATAGTCATATTTTGTTATTCAATTAATGACTAATATTTTAATTTTTGGTATTAAAAAGTAAATTTACCTATCCATTAATAATAATATTTCATCAAAATGAAACAAATGAAAACATATACATTCTCACCTATTACGTTCATTCAAAGTGGTGGAATTGTTTTCATATTACATATTTACTGCTTTCATTTAGATATATATATATATATATATATATATATATATATATATATATATATATATATATATATATATATATATATATATATATATATATATATATATATATATGAACTTCAAATTAATAATATTTAGAAAGTCCATGTGACAGACGTATGTCTATGGTCAAGAAAATCATTTATTCTTTTCTTGCTCTTTTTTTATTTTTAATAAATTTAAAATTTACATGATACGTCTTGAGAAAAAAATTCAAAAGTCACTCTCTTATTTCTTTTAGTTAAACCTTTTAATTATCTTAATCACATATTTCCCCCAATCTACAATCGTTTTATCCTTCTTGAACTTAATGTAGGAGTTGAAACATATTTGTTTCAATTAATAAGACATTGAAAGGAGACAATCACATAGTTACTAAATATAAGAAGTTTTTATCATTAAATTTTGATGAATACCATATAAATATGCATTACATTAATCATTCTAACAAATGCTTTTATCATATTTCTTTTCTTCTACATTCTGAGTAAGTCCAGATTTTTTATTTAATTTCTATTTTTTATTTTATACATAGATTATTCAAAGTGTTGTCACTTACTATCAAAACATATCTCATAATTTTTTTATTTATTTTTTTAATTATATTGAGTTTGTGATAGTTTTATATAAAATTACTTGAGAGTAAGATCGGGATGAGTAACAAAATACTTATGTTTCGATCTTTCTTTTGTTTGTGTGTGTTGTTTATTACATTATGATTTAATTAATATTTTAACAGTTTGTAATGCTAGATATGGGACTCACATTCAATGCATGTATCGAGAATTAGTATTCTACTAAAAGTGTAAAGAAAAACGTTAAAAGTTTGATTACTAAAATGCCCTTATAAAGTCATAACATGTATGGATAAAAATGTAAATATAAACATTAAATCAAATAAAGTATATATTCTCTTAACCACTATCATTAAATGTTTATAAACAAAAAATATATGGAGGGATATTAAGTGCACTTATTATGAATGAAATCTAAATGATGCATGTGTAAAGTCAATGTGTTCAATTGCACTCATTTTCAATAGTCATTTTCAATTCTCCTTCAATCATATTTCTCTTATTCAATAATTTCACATAAATTTTAAACTTCTTTAACAATTATTCTTGAAGTCCACAAAGAGAGTAAAATTCCACCTTATACACTTAGGATTCACTTCATATCAATAAATACTCACAACACGAATCGAATAAGGGAAACTGAATAGTTGTTCACTTCTCTATCACACGAGTAACATGAATGGTGAAGTAAAACCTTCCATGACTTCTTGGTCCTCTCCTTAACCCTTGGTTGTGGGAGAGCAGAACTGTAATTCTAATCCTCAAGATTCTTATCCAGTGTTGCTGAACTGATACAATAAATCCAAATCTTAACTAAAACAATACTAAAACCTATTGAATATAATTCATCATGGGGAACCTATTCTAAATCCCTGCCTTAAAAAGAGATAGAATTAGAAAGAATCATTTTTTAAAAGAGTAAATTTGGAAATTTTGGCAACTTATGCTAAGTGTGAGTTGTGGGTCAACTTCAAACGACCATGACTATTAATACAAGATGAGTTAGGTGGTCTATAAGATATCAAATGAAATTTCTTGGAATCCTCTTTCCAATGCCAATGAGTTTGCTAATTTTGGAGCTTGTATGAGGGAGATATGTCCGTCTGAAGTTGAGTTGTCCGTTTAAGGAAAGTAGCTGGATTTAAAAGGGGTATTTTGGTCTTTTCCTTACCCAATCAAGTTATTTAGGTTTTTGTAAATAATTAGGTGTCTAAACTGATTTGGTTCATTTTATTCAATCTAAATTAACATCTAGGGTTGGAGAAAATTTCAAGAAGGGGAGAAAAGACAAGGAATTCTTGGAGATTTCTTGAGGAATCGTAGTTCGTTTCACCAAGGGTTGATCCCTTAAGAGGTATTTGAGTTCCAAAAGTGTAGGGTTCATTCACCCACATAATAATCATGTTACTTTCACCAAAATTTGTTTCTTGATGTTGAAGGATTTGAGTTCTTGTTGAGTATTCTTGAAATACCTTCCATAATCTTGATTGTTGAGGTTTTAATGAATTCTTAAGATAAGTGTTAGTGTTTCAAGGGTAGTTTTAAGTAGATTATCATATACTATTTTTGGGCATTCAAATCTAAGTTATTGGGGAAGAAACCATTCTTTTCTAGGCGAATTGGTGTTAGAAAACCAAGAAGGAAAAAGTATGGCAGAAATTGGCCTGCAAGTCCGTGTCGCAGACTTGCTCCCCCAGTGAAAAAATTCCACTCCATGTCGCGAATAGGTCACAGACTCCACTATTTCAAAAACATTTCATGAGCAAATATAAAAATGCATTTGCGCATCGTGGACTTGCTCTGACAGTGTGTTTTCTTGACCGTTTCTCATGATTAACTATCTAAAAACACTCTTAATCATCACGATATCTTTCCTATCACAAATCATAACCTTGAATTCATAATTCAAATTCAAGGTAAAGTTAAGACTCAAATATTAAGAGTTCTTCGAGTCATTTCAAAAGTCTTTCACATTTGTTTTAGGACTTAAGCATTGACTTGAGTAGGAGTAAGAGTGAAGTTCATTTTCTTTAAAATGATATAAGGGAACTAAGGATTCCCAAAGAGTAAATGTTTTTTCACTTTTAAGATGAGAGGAAACATTGATTTCCAAAAGAGATTTTATGAGTAGTTTTGAGTTCCATCTCTTTTAAGAGATAAGTAATAATGTTAAACCACAGAGAAAGAGTTATGTTTTTAAACATATGAGCTGAGTATATTTTAGCAGTAGTATTGAGCATCGATATGGGGACTAGTTCATAATAACTCAAGTTTTCATAAACCATGTAGCCAACGTGGGTAGAAAGGGTCATAGTGTTTAGATGACTCCTTAACGCTTTTTAGCATAGACCAGTGGATCCACTTAGTTGAGGTGTTCTATATCCTGACAATTTATAGGATAGTTCTGGAGGCATGGGCGAGATGATGTATCATCACACAGCTCATAGTGATGGTTTTCAGTTAGAGAATCACCTAAATAGAGTTTATTTTTATATTCTTATATACAACTAAGATATTACTATATTTTCCAATACTTTGAGATGTTATCTACTATTTTAAATGCTTTATATGAACTGCATCTTTATTTTTGTTTTATTTTTGAATTGAGTTGAATATCCATGGGTTGAGTAAAGCTGAGGTAACTGTTTCTTTCAGATTCCAGTTCAAGCTTACATAGTTTTTAGATTTCCCTTCACATGTTCGTAGATTAAATGTACTAACTCCATTTGGCCTGCATCATTTTATAATGCAGATACAGGTAACCAAGATTAGAATCCAGTGCCTCATTGATCCAATTGAGAATTTTAGAGTCATTTGGTGAGCCTCCTTACTTTCCAGAGGATTCCTTTTATATTGATTTTTCATTTCAGTTGTTAGGATAATCGTAGGTCTTTTCCCGACATCCCTCATAGTATTAGAGGCTTCATAAATAGATAGATATAGTTCAATAGTCTTTTCATTTTCATTCCCTTTAAGTTGAGACTTGAGTTACCACTTGTGCTAGTTGAATGTGTATTTCTAAAACATTTCGAGTTTATTTTGAGAGAGTTGAGTAAAGGCTGCATTTGATTACTCTTATTAATTCTTAAAGTCTTCCGCTGATAGTCCAGTAAGGCCTAGGGTTCAGTTAGAGCCAGCAATGGTTCTCGAGTGCCAGTCCCTCCCAGGGTGTAGACTCGGGGCATGAAAAACATGGTATTAAGGCACATAGTTCAATAGTCCTAGGGAGTGTCTGAAGTCGTATCTGTTGACTCCAAGTTCTCGGTGTGAAGCGTGCCACATCTATAATTAGGAGGCTACAACATTTAAGAATTATCTCACTTCTTTCATACTCAATTCATGGCATAAAGTTTATATCTATAAATGTTTCTTTCTAACTCGTGCTTGCATATATATTTGAGATCATGCCTCTACGAAGAGTTGTTCGAAGTCGTCCTTCTAGGAGGAACGTTGAGGGAAAAGGGGTACCTAATGCACCATAAGTGTAACCCCAATGAGAGGTCACTAATGTTGAATTTCGAGAAGCTATCCAGATGTTCAGTCAAGTTGTTACTAACCAAGTTCGGCAAAAAAGAGATGTTCGATCCTTCTAGGATTTGTGAGTTCTTAAGGTGAATTCTCCAAGCTTCTATAGTTCAAGTGTCACTAATTATTCGTAAAACTTTGTTGAAGAGCTTCAGAAGGTTTTGGAGATTATGCATGTTGTTGATGTTGAGACAGTGGAACTAGCTGCATACCAATTGAAGGGTGTCGTTAGAATCTTGTTTGATTAATGGAAGAAGAATAGAGTTGAGGATACCACTTGTGAGTGGGCATATGTTTGAGGAGGCCTTCTTGAGGCATTTCTTAACCCCGGGAATTGAGAGAAGAAATGGTATCAGAATTCCTTACTCCTAAGCAGGAATCTATGAGCATGCACGAGTACAACCTTAAGTTCACTCAACATTCCCATTATGCTCCAGAGATTGTTGTTGAAATGAGGAGTAGCATTAGTCTATTCGTTGGTGGGTTGTCTTGTCTGTTAGGCAAAGAATGCAAGGCAGCTATGTTGATAGTAGATATGGATATAGCTAGGCTAATGATCTATGTACTTCCGGTTGACAAGGATAAGATGAGCGATAGAGAAGAGTTTAGGAACAAAAAGGCTAAAACATCAGGTAATGAATACTGGCAGTAGAATAGTAATGCGAACTGGTCATCTTTCCAACAAGAGCAAAAGGGACCTGCTCCATAATCTGCTAGTGCACCTGCACCAAGGAATAGAGGTGAGTTCAATAATTAGAATTCACAAAATTTTAGAGCTAGACCTAAATATTCTCAAGGTAGTGTGGCACAAGGAGGTAATTGGGCTCCTACATGTGCTAAGTGTGGTAGGGACCACTTAGCAACATGTCGCAATGGCTCCACTAGTTACTTCAAGGTGTTCACTTTATGAGAGAGTGCCCTAAGAACAGGTGGAACAGTGGGAATAGGGGCACTAGAGCCCAATCTTCTTCAGTTGCTCCACCAGACAATGCTTCACCTAGAGGAGTTACTTTAGGGACAAGCAGAGGGGAAAACCACGTATATGCTATCACTAGTCACTAAGAGAAAGAGAATTTGCCAAACGCTGTCACTAGTATGATCAAAGTCATTACTTTTGATGGTTATGCTTTGTTAG
Source organism: Solanum bulbocastanum (assembly GCA_037074985.1). Lineage (NCBI taxonomy): Eukaryota > Viridiplantae > Streptophyta > Magnoliopsida > Solanales > Solanaceae > Solanum > Solanum bulbocastanum. Next base: position 23,077,944 of record CM073605.1, read on the forward strand.
AACCAAGAGAAAGTCTATCTTTTGTGACTCCTTATGTTATTATGAATTTTAATATCCTTCTTGAGCCTTTCAGTGTTTATAAACCTGTTGGTGCGTCTATTCAAGCTGACAGAGTTTATTGTGATTTTACCATTGTCGTCAATTACAAGAACACCATGGCTAACTTAGTTGAGTTATATATGGTGTATTTTGTTGTCATTCTATGTATGGATTAGCTTCAAGCTTGTTATAGCTCAGTCCCTTGTACAACTCGAGTTATTAAGTTCCAATTCCTAATGATCCAGTAATTGAATGGAGGAGTAGTTTAGTGGTGCCTAAGGATCATTTTATTTTGTACATTAAGGCGATAAAGTTAGTTTGCAATAGGTGTATCTATCACTTAGTCTGAGTTAATGACTCTAGTGTTAAGACACCTCCTATACAATCAGTTTATGATGTTAATACTTTTCCAGAGGTCTTTCCAAATGATCTTCTCGGAGTCCCTCCTATGAGATAAATAAACTTTGGTATAGATATTCTTCTCGATACTCATCCTATCTCTATTCCTCCATATAAAAAGGCTCCATCAGAGTTGAAAGAGTTAAAAAAGTAACTGAAAGAGCTTCTTTAGAAAGTCTTTATTCGACCAAGTATTTCACCTTAGAGCGCTCTAGTCTTATTTGTGAGTAGGAAAGATGGTTCTCTTAGAATGTATATAGAATACGGTAAGTTGAACAAGGTTACTATTAAAAATAAGTATCCTCTTCTAAGAATTCATGATCACTTCGCAAACTTCAAGGTGCCATTTATTTTTCTAAGATAGAAATCAGATGAGGCTATCATCAGTTGAGAGTAAGAGAAAGTGATTTCCCTAAGATAGCATTCACGACCCGCTATAGTCATGATGAGTTCCTAGTGATGTCCTTTGGTTTGACCAATACTCCTGCAACATTCATGGACCTTATTAATAGAGTATCAAAGCCTTATTTTTTTGTATTCATTGATGACTCTCTAATCTATTCGAAAAATCAGGAGGACTATTCTAGTAATCTATGAATAATCCTTCAAACTCTCAAGGATAAGAAGTTATATGCTACGGTTTGTAAGTGTGAAATTTGGCTTGAGGTTGTGGCATTCATAAGCCATATTATTTCTGGTGATGGAATTTGAGTTGACACTTAAAAGATAGAGGAAGTGCAGAATGGCCTAGACCCACGTTTGACATTAGGAGTTTCTTGGGATTGGCTAACTATTATAGAAGGTTCGTCGAGGGGTTCTCATCTATTTCATCTCCATTGACCAAGTTGACTCAGAAAAGAGTTAAGTTTCAATGGTTTGAAGCTTGTGAGAAAAGCTTTCAAGAATTGAAAAAGCGGTTGACCACTACCCTAGTATTGACCTTACAGAAGGTACGCAAGGTTTTGTAGTATATTTTGATGCGTCCAGGGTTGGATTGTGTTCTGTATTGATGCCAAATGGCAAAGTTATAGCTTATGCCTCCAGACAAGGTAAGATTCACAAGAAGAATTACCCAACCCATAATCTAGAGTTGGCTACTGTAGTATTTGCTTTGAAAATATGGCATCACTGTCTTTGTGGTGTCCATGTAGATATGTTCACCGATCATTAGAGCCTTTAGTATGTCTTTATTCAAAAAGATCTTAATCTTAGACAAAGGAGGTGATTAGGTTTACTCAAGGATTACGAGATGAGTATTCTCTATCTCCCAGGTAAGGCTAATGATGTTTTTGATGCTTGGAGCATATTATTTGTGGGTAGTACTGCTCATGTAGAGGAAGACAAGAAAGAGTTGGCTAAAGATGTACATAGACTTGTGCGATTACCCATTCATTTAATGGATTCCAATGAAGGAGGATGGTGGTGATGAATGGGACTGAATCATCATTAGTGTCCAAAGTGGAAAAAAAACAAGACCAAGATCCTATTTTTCTTGAGTTGAAACAAATTTTATACGCAAAAAGTGATGGCTTTCGTACAAGGGGAGATGGTGCATTGATGGATCAAGGTAGATTGTGTGTGCCAAAAATGGATGAACTTCAAAAGAGGATCGCGAAGGAAACTCATAGCTTCATATATTCTATCCATCCTTATTCCACAAAGATGTATCGTGAATTGAGAGAAGTCTATTGGTGGAGTAGTATGAAGAAGGGCATTGCAAAGTTTGTTGCTAAGTGTCCCAATTGCCAACAAGTTAAGGTAGAGCACCAAAAGTCTGGTGGTATGGCTCAGAATATAGAGATTCTAGAATTGAAGTGGGAGATGATCAATATGAACTTTATTACTTGTTTGTCATGGTCTAGCAGGCAACATGATTTCATTTGGGTGATTGTTGATCAAATGACTAAATCAGCACACTTTTTTCCATTAAAGACTACCTATTCAGTAGAGGATTATGCCAAGTTAAGAGGTATTTAGACTTCATGCAGTTCCAGTGTTGATTATTTTAGATAGAGGTGCACAATTTACTACACAATTTTGGAAGTCTTTTAAGAAAGGTTAGGGTTCGAAAGTGAATTTGAGTACTATTTTTCATCCTCAGACTGATGGTCAAGCAGAGCGCACCATTTAGACTTTAGAAGATATGATGAGGGATTATGTGATCGATTTCAAGGGTAATTGGTATGATCACCTACCTCTCATTGAGTTTTCTTATAAAAATAGTTACCACTCCAGTATCCAAATGAATCCGTATGAGGATCTCTTTGGGAGAAGATGCATATCTCCTATTGGATGGTTTGAGGTTGGTGAAGTTTCGTTGATAGGACCATACTTAGTTCATGAACCTATGGAGAAAGTGCAGGTTATTACACAGAGTAACCAAAAATCTTATATAGATGTTAAGAGAAAAGACTTAGAGTTTGAAGTAAATGATTGGGTTTATTTAAAGATTTCACCCACCCATGAAGGGTGTTATGAGATTGTTAAGAAGGGGAAGCTTAATCCCCGGCATATTGGTCCTTATAGAATATCAGAGAGGATCGGTAAAGTGGCTTATGAATTGGAGATACCGCAAGAGTTAGCAGCGGTATATCTAGTATTTCACTTTTCTATGTTAAAGAAGTGTATAGGTGATCCTTCACTTATCATATCTAGTAACGATATTGGTATTAAGGATAGTACGTATATCTGACATAAAATTTAGTACAAAGTTATTAATTAGCGATAAAGTATAATATTTATTTTAAGCACTATAGTAAATTAATATTTATGGTAAGAATATTTATGTAATTAAGTAAGTAATTTTTCCATGTTCCTTTCCCTAACAATAAATTTGAACATTGGATTTGGGCTTGAAAACACAGTTGGATTCGAGACACAAAGAGCTGAAAGCCCAATATTTAGTGGGCCGCCTTTTATCTCATTATAAGCCTACCCCTCAACCACGTATCCGTACTTATAAGGTTTTTTAGGATTTAATCATTCTCCGTTTTCTGATACACAGCAACAACAACAACTATTACATACAATAATAGATTTTTCTCACAGGAACGTATCTTATGAGGAGGTTTATGTTCATATTCGAGGCCGCCAGGTTCGAATGTTGATGACCAAGGAAGTAGCATCAGTAAAGGTTCTGTGGAGAAATCAGTTTGTTGAGGAAGCTACTTGGGAAGTTGAGGAGGACATAAGAAAGAGATCCCCATATCTCTTTGAGTCCAGAGAAATTGCAAATTAAGGTACTAAAAGTTTCTTGGCATTTATTTTAAGTTGACATGTTGTGTTATATATTGCTTGTTGGGTGTTTGAGTTGAATGTTAGATGTTACACCTTTAGCCTACTAAGACTAATCTCATTTGAGGATGACTGATCCCAAGGGGGAGATATTGTCATATCCCGCCTTAGGAAGAACTAGAATTAGCAAGAATCTTTTTTGGAAAGGGTAAATTTGGAAATTTTGGCAAGTTATGCTAAGTGTGAGTTTTTGGTCAACTTGAAATGACTATAAATTTTAATACAGGATGAGTTAGGTGGGCTATAAGATATCAAATAAAAGGTCTTGGAATCCTCTTTCCAATTCCACCGAGTTTGATAATTTTCAAAGTCGTATGAGGGAGATATCCCTATTTGAAGTCGGGTTGTCTGTTTAAGGAAGTTACCCAATTGTAAGAGGGTTATTTTGGTCTTTTCCTTACCCAATCAAGCTATTTCATTTTTAGTAATTAATTATGTGTATAATCTGATTTGGCTCTATTTACACAATAGAAATTAATGCCTAGGGTTTGAGAACAGTTCAATAAGGGTAGAAAAGGACAAAAGTTAAGGCGTTCTTGGAGGGTTTTTGTAGAATCAAAGGTCATTTCGCCACGGGTTGATCCCTAAAGAGGTATGTGAGTTCTGATAGCATTGGATTCGTTCACCCACGAGCCAATTACGTTACTTTCGGCTATATTCATTTCTTGAAGTTGATGGATTTGAGTTCTTGTTGAGTATTCTAGAAATACCTTTTATAATCTTGATTGTTGAGGTTTTGATGAATTCTTAATATAAGTGTTAGTGTTTCAAGTTTAGTTTTGAGTAGATTATCATATACTATTGTTGGGTATTTGAATCTAAGTGATTGGGGAAGAAACCATTCGTTTCTAGGTGAATTGGTATTAGAAAATGAAGAAGGAAAAAGTCAGGCAAAAATCCGCACGCAAGTATGTGCCGCGGACTTGCTCCCCCACTAAACAAAATTCCCCTCCGCATCGAGGAAAGGACACAGACTCCACTATTTTAAAACTATTTCATGACCAGATATTAAAATGAATTTTCGTGTCGTGGACTAACTCCCAGATGGTATTTCCTTGATCATTTCTCATGATTAACTATCTAAAAGCACTCTTAATCATAATGATATCCTTCCTGTCACAAATCATAACCTTGAATTCATAATTCCAATTAAAGGTAGATTTATAAGGCAAGTATTGAGAGTTCTTCGAGTCATTCCAAAAGTCTGTGTCATTTCTTTTAAACACGTTTTAAGACTTGAGCATTGAGCTAAGTAAGAGTAAGAGTAAAGTTTATTTTCTTAAAAATGATATATAAAAAATGAGTATTCTCAAAGAGTAAATGATTTTAATATTTAAGATGAGAGGAAACACTGATTTCCAAAAGAGGTTTCATGAGTAGTTTTGAGTTCCATCTATTTTAAGAGATAGATTTTGAGTAATAATCTCAAACCACCGAGAAAGATTTATGTTTCTAAACATATGAGTTGAGAATATTTTGATTGTAGTATTGAACACCGATATGTGGACGAGTTCATTATAACTCAAGACTCCATAAACCATGAAGCTAACGTGGATAGAATGGGTCATACTTTTTAAATGATTCTTTAATGTTTTTTTAGCAGAGACTAGTGGATCCAGTTAGTTGAGGCGTTCTATATCCCAACAAGTTATAGCACAGTTTTGGAGGCATGGGTAAGACATTTTATCATCACATAGTTCATAGTGATGGTTGTCGGTTAGAGAATCTCCCAAAATGAGTTTATTTTTGTATTATTATATACAACGGAGATATTATTGTAATTTCCGATACTTCGAGATATTATCTACTCTTTTAAATGCTTTATATAAACTGCATCTTTATTGTTGTTTTATTTTTGAATTGAATTGAGTATCTATGAGTTGAGTAAAGTTGTGGTAAGTGTTTCTTTCAGATTCCAGTTCAAGCTTACGTAGTATTTATATTTCCCCTCACATGTTCATACATTCAATCTATTGACATCATTTGGTCGCATCATTTTATGATGTAGATATAGGTAACCAGGATCAGCATCCAGCGCTTTGTTGATCCAGTTGAGAATTTCAGAGTCATTTGGTGAGACTCCTTGCTTTCCAATGGATCCCTTTTATATTGCTTTGTCATTTCAGTTTTTAGGATGATCGGGGGTCTTGTCCCAACATTCCTCATATTGTTAGAAGCTTCATACACAGATAGTTATAGTTCAACAATCTTTTCATTTTCATTCCATTTATGTTGAGACTTGTGTTGCCACATTGGCTAGTTAAATGTTTATTTCTAAAACATTCTAAGTTTATTTTTAGATAGTTGAGTAAACATTACATTTTATTCTCTTATTATTACTTAAAGTCATCCGCGGAGAGTCTAGCTAGGTTGAGGGATCGCTTGTGGCTAGCAATGGTTCTTGAGTGCCAGTCCCGCCCAATGTGCATACTCGGGGCATGACACCGATAGTAATATTCAAGATGAATGAGTGTAGACGAATAACAAATATTAATAAAGAAAGAAAAGAATAGCTAACAAGGTTAAGGTGCGTCGCTTTATTGAAATAATGACTGCAATATAAATACATAGATTCATAACTTAAAAAGCTAAAGAAAAGTGGTAAATGAGTTAAGTTTATATTATAAATTAAAGCCTAAAATATAGCAATTGACTAATCATATTCTACCCAACACTATAGCCTTATTTATCTAAACTTAATCCCATTTTAAAGTTGTGCACTAATACAACATAAGGTCAAACTAATCTCTAGCATTTGAGGGACCACTTTCAACACTCGTCCTTTACTCAATAGCAACAAACCCAAGTCTTCTTCCATAAAACTCAAATCATTCTCTTTGTAGGGCCATCGTTAAAAGTTCAGTAGTTTGAAAATCAGTTTTGTAGTGCAGTTAGTCTATATCTCCATTTATTGTCACCTCCGTGAAGAGATAAAGCTTGATATTGAAGTTTTATTTCTTTCCATATGAAAAAAGGATTATTTGCAATAGAAATTGCAGGATGATTATCAACAGAGATTCCAGTGCTCTTCTTTTGCTACAAATACGAATCTGCCAATAGCTCCCAAATCTAAAAGGGCTTGATTCTCAGCTGATGCAGCTGGAATGTGCTCTATATCAACTCTAGATTGAGCCACAATATCATTCTTCATTGAACATCAAGAGAACATTCCAGAACAAAAACTAAAACAGTAACCTAAGGTGTTTGTCTTCAAATGTTCTCTTATATCTCTCTATCCTTAGTGCATGAAAAAAATTAGTGTACACCAATTTGAGGAGCTGAGCATTATGTGTCTTGACTTTTGTGTTTAGAATAATCCGCTAGGAATGGTTCTCCCATGTTGTTGCTTGATATGTTGATATCTAGTTTAGTAATTTATGAAACATGCTTTTAGTGAAGTGAAATGATACAAAAAGGTGATATCTCGACTACAAATCTCCTTGACAAAGTTTACACTTCTAGTCAGCGTTTATGCCCATGATGTTAATCTATTACTAGTTAGGTGCCTGTTATTCAATTTCAACAAAAACATAAATCCGGCCTTGGGTCTAGGTGCATTTGAAAACATCATACTTATCCAATGTACTCTCTCTCCCTAATAAGTTGTAAGTAGATCATCTTGGTGGTAACATTGCATCTCAAAGTAATTGAGTTTTTTCAAGTAAACACCTGGAAAGATTTAGTCCACCTGGAACATCATTTCCTTGTTCCTGACTAGATGTAACTTCTACAATTGGACTCAATAAGCGTTATGATCTTAGGGGGAATCGCAAAAAATTGAGACAAACTAGTTATGTTCTACCTGTATAAGTGTCTTGACCCATGGGTACACCCTAGATGTAACTTGGCGTGCTTGACCCCGAAGGGGTCTCATACAAGCCCTGAGCATATCATAACATAAGATAATAGAAGAGTGCAGAACTTTAAAACATTTTTCATACAATTAAAGATTTATAAAATGAAACAAAAGTCTTAATACACTTTGTCTCGAACAATCTAAAATAATACTTGAACAACTCTTGCGTCACATCCCATACAATAGTCTCAAAACATAAAAGAAAGACATAAAGGAAATGATGGTTATATCCTCGTTGCTATGAAGACTCACCAAAACTTCAACACGTTGCATTGCTAGAAACATATCTTTAAGAATGGAACCCAAATCACCGAATCCTACATTTTATGAGAATGTAGGAAAGACTATGCGTTAGTACAAAAGTACTATGTATGATAGCTAGCATAACATCATAAGAGCATAACATAAGGGTTACTCAACATAAGCTATATGGCATAATCATAAGAGATACTTCATAAAACATCAACTATAAGCATAAGAGACAATATCATATTCATAAGAAAAGTCTCCAACATAGGCATCATATAATCATTATTCAACCCTTAGTCCTTCATATCATAAGAGAACTACTTGTGAATTAACGCCAAAGAATACTTGTGCAATTCACGGATGAGACCCAATAATCCCACCCACACTAAGTATCACTTTTGGGTCATCATAATCATACTTACAACCTTTGGATCTCATCCTAAGCTCACTTCTCATAGACAAGGGAACCTTCACTTTTAGTCAAACATATTCAAGGAAAGACAACTATGGCAACATTCCAACTAAGCATATATCATATAGGCAAATCTCATATTAGGACATGCTTACAATACTTCATTGAAGTAATCTAGTTTCCATTATATACATGCTACTTAGATTAGGGACTTCTCCCTCATATTCATAATAGTCTTTAAAGAGTACCTATTTACTAGTCAAAGACAAGGCATTACTCATGAATGGTTGTAATTTACCTATTAATTGCTACCAAGGAACCACTACCTTATGATAGTCCAAGCTACCATGGAAAAGTACTACTACTGAATCCAAGCTATGCATAGAACATATAAGTGACATACTTCATAAGTAGCTTCAAGTTACGCTTGTGCAATGCATGAATAAGATTCCATAATCCTACCCATGCTAAGTACTACTTTAGACTATCATACTTCAATGATTAGTACTTACCATTTCTAGATTACCAAAGAATAGGACACCCTATCAGTCTAGACCAAGCTACCAAAGGAGTAACACACTAACATGCAAGTCCAAGCTATACAAGAAAAGTCAGCATATTGGGTTAGACAAAGCTACAATGGAAAAACATATTAAACAAGCAAGTCCAAGCTATTCTAAGAAGGGTTTAAGTGTTCCATCCTAGCTACCATGAAATGGTCTTGGACCAACTAAGCCATGCTACCATGCAAGAACCCTATGATGCTAATGCAAGCTACCCTTACGAGAGTATGATTTCTCAATCCTAAGCTACCATGAAATGGTCTTGGCCTAACCAAGTCATGCTACAATGCAAGCATTCTATGATGCTAGTTCAAATTACCCTTACAAGAGTGTGATTTCTCAATCCTAAGATGCTACCATGGAAGCATTATATGATGCTAGTTCAAGCTACCATTAGGAGAAGCACTATGGTTCAATCAAAGTAAGCTACCAAGCATGGTCTTATATTTCCAACTCAAGCTATTAATGAAGGGATCGTATGTCACACCTTCAAGCTATTCTAGTCTAACATGCTTTGATTCATTTTAGGTGAGTAAGACTTTCAACCTAGAATCATTCTATATGAGCAAAACCTTTCATCTCCTAGCATATTCATGCCTAAGTTTGTGTATGAGAATATCCTTTCAACAACACAAAAACATATCATGATCATAGACACTTCCCTCTTAAAGTGTTCTTAAGCATATACACTACTAAAAAAACAGTGAATACCGACCTAAAAATTACCGACCTCAAATGGAGGTCGGTAATTTCTGACCTCCGGAGGTCGGTATTCTTAAAAAAAATAAGAAATTAAAAAAACTTTAGGAAACCGACCTCCGGAGGTCGGAATACAAAAAATACAAAAAATGAAAATTCCCAATCCCACTCCTTAAATACAAAAAATAAAATTACCGACCTCCGGAGGTCGGAATTTAAAAGATACAAAAAAAAATTACCGACCTCCGGAGGTCGGAATTTCAAAAATACAAAAAATGAAAATACCGACCTCCGGAGGTCGGTAAAAAATACAAATACCTCCAAAAAACCGACCTCCGGAGGTCGGAATTAACAAATACAAGAAATAAAAATACCGACCTCCAGAGGTCGGAATTTAAAAAATACAAAAATAAAAATACCGACCTCTGGAGGTCGGAATTTATTCCTCCGGAAAATACCGACCTCCGGAGGTCGGTATTTAAAAGATACAAAAAATAAAATTACCGACCTCCGGAGGTCGGAATTTAAAAAATACAAAAATAAAAATACCGACCTCCGGATGTCGGAATTTAAATAATACAAATCCAGGAAATACAAAAATACCGACCTCCGGAGGTCGGAATTTAAAAAATACAAAAATAAAATTACTGACCTCCGGAGGTCGGAATTTAAAAAATACAAAAATAACATTACCGACCTCCGGAGGTCGGAATTTAAAAAAGACAAAAATAAAATTACTGACCTCCCGAGGTCAGAATTTTAAAAGTACAGAAATCAAAATACCGACCTCTTGATGTCGGTATTAAATAAAATAAATAAATAACTATATTTTATTTTTTTCTCAATTAAATATATTGATTTAATTTTATCGTCTTTCGGAGGACGGTTTTGCGTAAAATAAAAAATAAAAAAATATATTATAATACCGACTTTTGAAAGTTGGTAAAATTAAATAGTATGTAATTAAATTAATTTTTATTAAATAAATCGTCTTTCGGATGACAGTTTTATATAAGTTAAAAAATAAATTAATATAAAATACCGACCTCATGAGGTCGGTATTTTTATTTCATCTAATTACTTTTAATAAAAGTGACATCTGGAGGTCGGTTTTTTAAAACTGTTCCTATAAATCATAATTTTGCTAGCGTAATACTAAATTTTCATTCTACACATACAATTAATTGTTTAAAAGAGTGTAACAATTTTGTATACTTTTATAAATAAAAAGTAAAAAATTCATGGAATAAATAAAAAAATATCTATAATCCATATTTAGAGTATGAAACTACGTTGATATGAATTAAGAGATAATTATACTTATATTTGTAGAGTAATGTACAAATTCTATCAGTCTGTTGTTAAATGATGAACTAAATATATCATGTCATGATGTAGAGGTGAATAGTTAATTAACATATAATATAATCTATTTGAGTATGAAATGCGAGATAATATTATTATATACGTTCGATTTTGAATGGATGTCAAGTGTTGTGATAATATCGTAGGCAATGATGACACGTAAAGGATAATTCATCGGAGTATGAAATACATTGATTAATTATATATACTCACTTAGTAGTTTAACAAATCAAGTCATATATATATATATTAGTGGCTCAAATATAAAATACATTATCAATTAAAGAAATACCGATGATCAATTCCAGGAGATTTATATATTAAATTTGATATTAATAAACTTTAATTTGTTGATCGATAAAATTAAATTTATATAATTAGGAGGTATATAATTTAAATTTATAAAATTAACTTGATCAATAAAATTAAATTTATTAAATTAAACTTCTGTTGAATTTATATAATTAGGAGGTGTGTGTGTGTATATATATATATATATAATATTTTAATTTATAAATGTAATTTTAATTAATAAAATCAACCTCAGGAGATGAGTTAATATTAAAATAAATTAATAAATACCGACCTTAAGAGGTCGATAAATTTAAATTATTATTTTATTTAAATAATATCAACATCCAGTGGTCGGTAAATTAAACACTTCTCTTAAAAAAAGAATGGTATAGTATCAAAACCCTAAGACATCTCTCACTCCACTCTCAGTCCTCTCTCTCACCCTGACCCAGCCCCATCTTGCCCATCGGGCTTACTTTTCAAAGTGGTCTTTGTCGATTTCGGAACGGAAAGGCTTGGTTGAAAGCAAAATTCGGTGTAATTTGGTATTAAATAAATAAATAAAAATATATTATATTTTCTCAATTAAATATTAAAAACAAAATTGATAAATAATTTGAATTAATTTTATTTAAATCGTCTTTCAGAGGATGATTTTGTGTAAAATAAAAAAATAAAAAATTATAATATGGACTTCCGGAAGTTGGTAAAATTAAATAGTATGTAATTATATTAATTTTCATTAAAATATTTATATAGTACTTCCAAAAAAATTAATAAATTAATATTATCTTTAAATAAATCGTCATTCGAATGACGATTAATTTCAAAAATACAAAAATAAAAATACCGACATTCGGAGGTCGATATTCTTAAAAAGAATAAGAAATTAAAAAAACTTTAGGAAACCGACCTCCGAAGGTCGGAATACAAAAAATACAAAAAATGAAAATTCCCAATCTCACTCCTTAAATACAAAAAATAAAATTACCGACCTCCGGAGGTCGGAATTTAAAAGATACAAAAAAAAATTACCGACCTCCGGAGGTCGGAATTTAAAAGATACAAAAAAAAATTACCGACCTCCGGAGGTCGGAATTTCAAAAATACAAAAAATGAAAATACCGACCTCCGGAGGTCGGAATTTAAATAATACAAAATTAAAAATACCGACCTCCGGAGGTCGGAATTTAACAAATACAAATACCTCCGGAAAACCGACCTCCGGAGGTCGGAATTAACAAATACAAGAAATAAAAATACCGACCTCCGGAGGTCGGAATTTAAAAAATACAAAAATAAAAATACCGACCTCCGGAGGTCGGAGTTTATTCCTCCGGAAAATACCGACCTCCGGAGGTCGGTATTTAAAAGATACAAAAAATAAAATTACCGACTTCCGGAGGTCGGAATTTCAAAAATACAAAAATAAAAATACCGACCTCCGGAGGTCGGAATTTAAATAATACAAATCCAGGAAATTCAAAAATTACAAAAATACCGACCTCCGGAGGTCGGAATTTAAAAAATACAAAAATAAAATTACCGACTTCCGGAGGTCGGAATTTAAAAAATACAAAAATAAAATTACCGACCTCCCGAGGTCAAAAATTTAAAAATACAGAAATTAAAATACCGACCTCTTGATGTCGGTATTAAATAAAATAAATAAATAACTATATTTTATTTTTTGCTCAATTAAATATATTGATTTAATTTTATCATCTTTCGGAGGACGGTTTTGCGTAAAATAAAAAATAAAAAAATATATTATAATACCGACTTTTGAAAGTTGGTAAAATTAAATAGTATGTAATTAAATTAATTTTTATTAAATAAATCGTCTTTCGGATGACAGTTTTATATAAGTTAAAAAATAAATTAATATAAAATACCGACCTCATGAGGTCGGTATTTTTATTTCATCTAATTACTTTTAATAAAAGTGACATCCGGAGGTCGGTTTTTTAAAAATGTTCCTATAAATCATAATTTTGCTAGCGTAATACTAAATTTTCATTCTACACATACAATTAATTGTTTAAAAGAGTGTAACAATTTTGTATACTTTTATAAATAAAAAGTAAAAAATTCATGGAATAAATAAAAAAATATCTATAATCCATATTTAGAGTATGAAACTACGTTGATATGAATTAAGAGATAATTATACTTATATTTGTAGAGTAATGTACAAATTCTATAAGTCTGTTGTTAAATGATGAACTGAATATATCATGTCATGATGTAGAGGTGAATAGTTAATTAACATATAATATAATCTATTTGAGTATGAAATGCGAGATAATATTATTATATACGTTCGATTTTGAATGGATGTCAAGTGTTGTGATAATATCGTAGGCAATGACGACACGTAAAGGATAATTCATCGGAGTATGAAATACATTGATTAATTATATATACTCACTTAGTAGTTTAACAAATCAAGTCATATATATATATATATATATATATATATATATATATATATATATATATATATATATATATATATTAGTGGCTCAAATATAAAATACATTATCAATTAAAGAAATACCGATGATCAATTCCAGGAGATTTATATATTAAATTTGATATTAATAAACTTTAATTTGTTGATCGATAAAATTAAATTTATATAATTAGGAGGTATATAATTTAAATTTATAAAATTAACTTGATCAATAAAATTAAATTTATTAAATTAAACTTCTGTTGAATTTATATAATTAGGAGGTGTGTGTGTATATATATATATATAATATTTTAATTTATAAATGTAATTTTAATTAATAAAATCAACCTCAGGAGATGAGTTAATATTAAAATAAATTAATAAATACCGACCTTAAGAGGTCGATAAATTTAAATTATTATTTTATTTAAATAATATCAACATCCAGTGGTCGGTAAATTAAACACTTCTCTTAAAAAAAGAATGGTATAGTATCAAAACCCTAAGACATCTCTCACTCCACTCTCAGTCCTCTCTCTCACCCTGACCCACCCCCATCTTGCCCATCGGGCTTACTTTTCAAAGTGGTCTTTGTCGATTTCGGAACGGAAAGGCTTGGTTGAAAGCAAAATTCAGTGTAATTCGGTATTAAATAAATAAATAAAAATATTTTATATTTTCTCAATTAAATATTAAAAACAAAATTGAGAAATAATTTGAATTAATTTTATTTAAATCGTCTTTCGGAGGATGATTTTGTGTAAAATAAAAAAATAAAAAATTATAATATGGACTTCCGGAAGTTGGTAAAATTAAATAGTATGTAATTATATTAATTTTCATTAAAATATTTATATAGTACTTCCAAAAAAATTAATAAATTAATATTTTCTTTAAATAAATCGTCATTCGAATGACGATTAATTTCAAAAATACAAAAATAAAAATACCGACATTCGGAGGTCGATTTGTTTAAAATAATCCTATTAATCATACTTTTGTTAGTGTGCATAATACTAAAATTTTATTTACACCTACAATTAATTGTTCAAAAAGTGTAACAATTTTGTATACTTTTATAAATAAAAAGTTAGAATTCGTGGAATAAATAAAAAAAATATCTATAATCCATATTTAGAGTATGAAACTACGTTGATATGAATTATGAGAAAATTATATACACTTATATTTCTAAAGTAATGTACAAATTTTATCAGTCCGTCGTCTAATCATGAACTTAATATCTCATCTCATGATGTAGAGGTGAAGAGCTAACATATAATTCATTCGAGTATGATATGGGAGATATTATTATTATATACGCTCGATCTTGAATGGATGTCAAGTGTTGTTATTACCTCCTAATTATGATGACATGTAAAGGATACTTCATCGGATTATGAAATACGTTGATTAATTATATACCCTTTGAATAATTTAACAAATCAAGTCTTATAAACTAGTGGTTCAGATATGAAATACATTATCAATTAAAGAAATACGTATGATCAATTCAAGGAGATTTATATATTAAATTTGATATTGATAAATTTTTATTGATCAATAAAATTAAATTTATATAATTAGAAGGTACATAATTTAAATTTATAAAATTAACTTGTTCGATAAATTAAATTTATTAAATAAAACTTCTGTTGATGTGTAGTTGAATTATATATATATATATATATATATATATATATATATATATATATATATATATATATATATATGTTATTTTAATTTATCAAATTAATTTGATAGATAAATTAATTAGAACTTATTAAATTAAAATTCGGTTGATGTGTAGTTTAATTATATATATATATATATATGTGTGTGTGTGTGTGTGTGTGTGTGTGTGTGTGTGTGTATAATTTAATTACTAAAATCAACCTCGATAAATTAAATTTATTAAATTAAACTTATGTTGATGAGTAGTTGAATTATATATATATATATATATATATATATATATATATATATATATATATATATATATATATATATAATATTTTAATTTATAAAATTTACTTGTTCGATAAATCAAATTTATTAAATTAAACTTGTGTTGATGTGTAATTAAATTACACACAAACATATATATATACTGGATTGATAAATTAAATTTATTAAATTAAATTATAAAATTAACTTGATCCATAAATTAAATTTATTAAATTAAACTTCTCTTGATGTCTAGTTAAATTTTATATATATATATATATATATATATATATATATGTGTGTGTGTGTGTGTGTAATTTTAATTAATTAAATCAACCTCAATAAATGAAATTTATTAAACTAACTTTATTAAATATAAAACTCTACCTCAAAGTCTCACAAGTCTCACTCCTCTCTCACTATTCCTCTCATCGGCTCCCGCTACGAACCCCGACGACCGGCACCCAACCACCATCTCCGCGGACCGGCGCCACGCCACCATCCCCGACGACGGGCGCCACGCACCATCGCAGCAGCAGCGGCGGTCGCCTACAGCAGCAGAGGAAGCTCGCGTCAGCAGCAGGAGGTCACGCCGCCTCCATCTCAACCGGCACCGCCTCCATATTGACCGGCGCTGCCTCTATTCCGACTCACTTCCCTTCTCCTTTAATTCAAGGTTAGGTTTCATAATAGTATTTTTAATTTCTTTCAATTTGAATGTTGAATTAGTTAATTAGTGTATTGAATTAGTTTTTTTATTGATTATTAGTTAATTTGTAAGTGAATGATTGAGGGTTTTTGATTGTTAGTTTGAATTAGGGATTATTTGATTGTTAGTTTGTGTTTGTTGATTGTGAATTGAAAATTTTAATGTTAGGGTTAGTTTGAATTAGGATATCTTAGGATTTGTTTGAAATTTGGCATTTCTTGAGTTGATTAGTTTGATTTTGGAATTGTAGAATTAGATTGAATTAGGGTATTTAAGGAGTTGTTTGAATTTGGGTATTCAATTTGAGTGTTGAATTTGTTAATTAGTGTATTGAATTAGTTTTTTTATTGATTGTTAGTTAATTTGTAAGTGAATGATTGAGGGTTTTTGATTGTTAGTTTGAATTAGGGATTATTTGATTGTTAGTTTGTGTTTGTTGATTGTGAATTGAAAATTTTAATGTTAGGGTTAGTTTGAATTAGGATATCTTAGGATTTGTTTGAAATTTGGCATTTCTTGAGTTGATTAGTTTGATTTTGGAATTGTAGAATTAGATTGAATTAGGGTATTTAAGGAGTTGTTTGAATTTGGGTATTCAATTTGAGTGTTGAATTTGTTAATTAGTGTATTGAATTAGTTTTTTTATTGATTGTTAGTTAATTTGTAAGTGAATGATTGAGGGTTTTTGATTGTTAGTTTGAATTAGGGATTATTTGATTGTTAGTTTGTGTTTGTTGATTGTGAATTGAAAATTTTAATGTTAGGGTTAGTTTGAATTAGGATATCTTAGGATTTGTTTGAAATTTGGCATTTCTTGAGTTGATTAGTTTGATTTTGGAATTGTAGAATTAGATTGAATTAGGGTATTTAAGGAGTTGTTTGAATTTGGGTATTCAATTTGAGTGTTGAATTTGTTCATTAGTGTATTGAATTAGTTTTTTTATTGATTGTTAGTTAATTAGTAAGTGAATGATTTAGGGTTTTTCATTGTTAGTTTGAATTAGGGATTATTTGATTGTTAGTTTGTGTTTGTTGATTGTGAATTGAAAATTTTAATTTTAGAGTTAGTTTGAATTATATTTGGGGAGTTGTTTGAATTTGGGTATTATTTGAGTTAGTTTGAATTATTATTGAGATTTTAGGACTAATAGTTTGAATTTGGGATTAGGAATAGCTAGCTAGTTTGAATTTAGGATTTTAGCACTAGTTAGATTTTGGGATTTTAGGACTAGTTTGAATTTTTGATTTTAAGACTAGTTTGAATTTTGAATTTAGGACTAGTTTGAATTATTATTGAGATTTTAGGACTACTAATAGTTTGAATTTGGGATTTTAGCATTATAGTTTGGTTTTTGAATTCTAGGAGTACTTTCAATTTGGGATTTTAGCATTATAGTTTGGTTTTTGAATTCTAGGAGTACTTTCAATTTGGGATTTTAGCATTATAGTTTGGTTTTTGAATTCTAGGAGTACTTTCAATTTGTGATTTTAAGACTAGTTTGAATTTGGAATTTAGAACTAATGGTTTGAATTATATTTGATATTTTAGGCTAATTAATAGTTTGAATTTCGGAAACTAGCTAACTAGTTTGAATTTGGAACTAATTAGCTTGAATATATAACTAATTAAGTTTAGAAATTAGATATGAACTTGAATTGAAACTTGAACTTACTAAAACTTGAATATATATATAAAACTAATATTCTTGGATTTGAAGTTTATATTTAACTAAACTTGAATATTATTGATGACAAAATTGATTTTCTTGCAAGATCTATTTGTGTTCATCTAGTGTTGACACTTAGCTTTAATTTAGAAATAATGTGTTTGTTAAGCATAAGTACCAACACTAGTTGATCCTATTAATGACAAAATTGATTTTCTTGCAAGATCGATTTGTGTCCATCTATTCATGTGGGCGTGTTCTTTCATTTTCTATGTTGATGCTTGTTTTCAAATTGGCTCGTATTTAGGAAATAGGCAGTTGACGAATCTCAATGTTGCTGCATGTTTGTGCTATGTAGAAACTAATAATTATTGAATCTTTTTCTAGTGTTGAAAGAGTTGATTTTGCGGGATAGGCAACTAAGGAAGCTCAACATCAAAAAAAGTTGATACAAGCTTCTTTCATCAAAGTAGAAGATAGGGTTTGGTGTTTCTAAATTTCTAAAGTTCAAGTACAATTTCTTTTTATAATGTGTTTGTCTCCTTCTAGTATTGATACTTAGTTTAAATTTTTAGATAATTTGTTTGTGTCCATCGAATGTTTGTTTAGAATAATTAAGTACCAACACTAGTTGATCCTATTGATGACAAAATTGATTTTCTTGCAAGATCAATTTGTGTCCATCTAGTGTTGACACTTATCTTTAATTTAATGTGTTTGTTAAGCATAAGTACCAACACTAGTTGATCCTATTGATGACAAAATTGATTTTCTTGCAAGATCGATTTGTGTCCATCTAGTGTTGACACTTAACTTTAATTTAATGTGTTTGTTAAGCATAAGTACCAACACTAGTTGATCCTATTGATGACAAAATTGATTTTCTTGCAAGATCGATTTGTGTCCATCTAGTGTTGACACTTAACTTTAATTTAATGTGTTTGTTAAGCATAAGTACCAACACTAGTTGATCCTATTGATGACAAAATTGATTTTCTTGCAAGATCGATTTGTGTCCATCTAGTGTTGACACTTAACTTTAATTTAATGTGTTTGTTAAGCATAATTAAGTACCAACACTAGTTGATCCTATTGATGACAAAATTGATTTTCTTGCAAGATCGATTTGTGTCCATCTAGTGTTGATGCTTAGGTTTAGTTAGTGAATTTAGTTGTTGGAATTAAGTCAAAACTAATGTAGTTAAAGTTAAAAGGTTGTTATGTTATTTAAACAAGTTAAAATATATAATGTGGTTTAGTTAGTGAATTTATTTGTTGGAATTAAATCAAAACTAATATAGTTAAAGTTAAAAAGTTTTTAAGGTGTTTAAATAAGTTAAAATAAATAATGTGGTTTAGTTAGAGAATTTAGTTGTTGGAATTAAGTCAAAACTAATGTAGTTAAAGTTAAAAAGTTGTTAAGTTATTTAAACAAGTTAAAATAAATAATGTGGTTTAGTTAGTGAATTTAGTTGTTGGAATTTAATCAAAACTAATGTAGTTAAAGTTAAAAAGTTTTAAAGTTATTTAAACAAGTTAAAATAAATAATGTCATTTAGTTGGTGAATTTAGTTGTTGGAACTAAGTCAAAACTAATATAGTTAAAGTTAAAAAGTTGTTAAGTTATTTAAACAAGTTAAAATAAATAATGTGGTTTAGTTAGTGAATTTAGTTGTTGGAATTTAATCAAAACTAATGTAGTTAAAGATAAAAAGTTGTTAAGGTGTTTAAATAAGTTAAAATAAATAATGTGGTTTAGTTAGTGAATTTAGTTGTTGAAATTAAGTCAAAACTAATGTAGTTAAAGTTAAAAGGTTGTTATGTTATTTAAACAAGTTAAAATATATAATGTGGTTTAGTTAGTGAATTTATTTGTTGGAATTAAATTTAAACTAATATAGTTAAAGTTAAAAAGTTGTTAAGGTGTTTAAATAAGTTAAAATATATAATGTGGTTTAGTTAGAGAATTTCGTTGTTGGAATTAAGTCAAAACTAATGTAGTTAAAGTTAAAAAGTTGTTAAGTTATTTAAACAAGTTAAAATAAATAATGTGGTTTAGTTAGTGAATTTAATTGTTGGAATTTAATCAAAACTAATGTAGTTAAAGTTAAAAAGTTTTAAAGTTATTTAAACAAGTTAAAATAAATAATGTGGTTTAGTTAGTGAATTTAGTTGTTGGAATTTAATCAAAACTAATGTAGTTAAAGTTAAAAAGTTTTAAAGTTATTTAAACAAGTTAAAATAAATAATGTCATTTAGTTGGTGAATTTAGTTGTTGGAACTAAGTCAAAACTAATATAGTTAAAGTTAAAAAGTTGTTAAGTTATTTAAACAAGTTAAAATAAATAATGTGGTTTAGTTAGTGAATTTAGTTGTTGGAATTTAATCAAAACTAATGTAGTTAAAGATAAAAAGTTGTTAAGGTGTTTAAATAAGTTAAAATAAATAATGTGGTTTAGTTAGTGAATTTAGTTGTTGGAATTAAGTCAAAACTAATGTAGTTAAAGTTAAAAGGTTGTTATGTTATTTAAACAAGTTAAAATATATAATGTGGTTTAGTTAGTGAATTTATTTGTTGGAATTAAATTAAAACTAATATAGTTAAAGTTAAAAAGTTGTTAAGGTGTTTAAATAAGTTAAAATATATAATGTGGTTTAGTTAGAGAATTTCGTTGTTGGAATTAAGTCAAAACTAATGTAGTTAAAGTTAAAAAGTTGTTAAGTTATTTAAACAAGTTAAAATAAATAATGTGGTTTAGTTAGTGAATTTAGTTGTTGGAATTTAATCAAAACTAATGTAGTTAAAGTTAAAAAGTTTTAAAGTTATTTAAACAAGTTAAAATAAATAATGTGGTTTAGTTAGTGAATTTAGTTGTTGGAATTTAATCAAAACTGATGTAGTTAAAGTTAAAAAGTTTTAAAGTTATTTAAACAACTTAAAATAAATAATGTCATTTAGTTGGTGAATTTAGTTGTTGGAACTAAGTCAAAACTAATATAGTTAAAGTTAAAAAGTTGTTAAGTTATTTAAACAAGTTAAAATAAATAATGTGGTTTAGTTAGTGAATTTAGTTGTTGGAATTTAATCAAAACTAATGTAGTTAAAGATAAAAAGTTGTTAAGGTGTTTAAATAAGTTAAAATAAATAATGTGGTTTAGTTAGTGAATTTAGTTGTTGGAATTAAGTCAAAACTAATGTAGTTAAAGTTAAAAGGTTGTTATGTTATTTAAACAAGTTAAAATAAATAATGTGGTTTAGTTAGTGAATTTAGTTGTTGGAATTTAATCAAAACTAATGTAGTTAAAGTTAAAAAGTTTTAAAGTTATTTAAACAAGTTAAAATAAATAATGTGGTTTAGTTAGTGAATTTAGTTGTTGGAATTTAATCAAAACTAATGTAGTTAAAGTTAAAAAGTTTTAAAGTTATTTAAACAAGTTAAAATAAATAATGTCATTTAGTTGGTGAATTTAGTTGTTGGAACTAAGTCAAAACTAATATAGTTAAAGTTAAAAAGTTGTTAAGTTATTTAAACAAGTTAAAATAAATAATGTGGTTTAGTTAGTGAATTTAGTTGTTGGAATTTAATCAAAACTAATGTAGTTAAAGATAAAAAGTTGTTAAGGTGTTTAAATTAGTTAAAATAAATAATGTGGTTTAGTTAGTGAATTTAGTTGTTGGAATTAAGTCAAAACTAATGTAGTTAAAGTTAAAAGGTTGTTATGTTATTTAAACAAGTTAAAACATATAATGTGGTTTAGTTAGTGAATTTATTTGTTGGAATTAAATTAAAACTAATATAGTTAAAGTTAAAAAGTTGTTAAGGTGTTTAAATAAGTTAAAATATATAATGTGGTTTAGTTAGAGAATTTCGTTGTTGGAATTAAGTCAAAACTAATGTAGTTAAAGTTAAAAAGTTGTTAAGTTATTTAAACAAGTTAAAATAAATAATGTGGTTTAGTTAGTGAATTTAGTTGTTGGAATTTAATCAAAACTAATGTAGTTAAAGTTAAAAAGTTTTAAAGTTATTTAAACAAGTTAAAATAAATAATGTGGTTTAGTTAGTGAATTTAGTTGTTGGAATTTAATCAAAACTAATGTAGTTAAAGTTAAAAAGTTTTAAAGTTATTTAAACAACTTAAAATAAATAATGTCATTTAGTTGGTGAATTTAGTTGTTGGAACTAAGTCAAAACTAATATAGTTAAAGTTAAAAAGTTGTTAAGTTATTTAAACAAGTTAAAATATATAATGTGGTTTAGTTAGTGAATTTAGTTGTTGGAATTAAGTCAAAACTAATGTAGTTAAAGTTAAAAGGTTGTTATGTTATTTAAGCAAGTTAAAATATATAATGTGGTTTAGTTAGTGAATTTATTTGTTGGAATTAAATTAAAACTAATATAGTTAAAGTTAAAAAGTTGTTAAGGTGTTTAAATAAGTTAAAATATATAATGTGGTTTAGTTAGAGAATTTCGTTGTTGGAATTAAGTCAAAACTAATGTAGTTAAAGTTAAAAAGTTGTTAAGTTATTTACAAAAGTTAAAATAAATAATGTGATTTAGTTAGTGAATTTAGTTGTTGGAATTAAATCAAAACTAATGTAGTTAAAGTTAAAAAGTTTTAAAGTTATTTAAACAAGTTAAAATAAATAATGTCGTTTAGTTGGTGAATTTAGTTGTTGGAATTAAGTCAAAACTAATGTAGTTAAAGTTAAAAAGTTTTAAAGTTATTTAAACAAGTTAAAATAAATAATGTCGTTTAGTTGGTGAATTTAGTTGTTGGAATTAAATCAAAACTAATGTAGTTAAAGTTAAAAAGTTGTTTAGTTGTTTAAATAAATTAAAATAAATAATGTCAAAATTATCATTATTGTTTGTGTAGATGGATCCTGATCGTAGTTGGATGTATAATCGAAACAATCCTGGTCGAGCGGGTATGATTCCAGAATTCGCAGAAGGTGTCACTAGATTTATAAATCATGCAAAGACACTTGATGATTTTTTAACTTCAAGATTGATTAGGTGTCCGTGTGTTAATTGTGAAAATGTTAGATATCATACAACAGAGACTGTTTCTATGCATCTTATGATGAATGGATTCAAACCATGGTATACAGTTTGGACTAGTCATGGTGAGGTTGAAAGTGACACTATGTTTAATAACTTTGTTGTCGGTGAAAGTAGTAGATCTACCGAGCATAATTATTTCCAAGGTTCTAGAATGTCAGATATGGTTGATGATGTTTTTGGGATGCATTCTAATTTTGAACAAGGAGAAAATATAGAAGAAACTCCTAATGAAGAAGCAAACATCTTTTATGAACAATTGCGTGATTGTAGTAGTCCTTTGTTCAACGGGAGTCAACACTCTAAATTGTCTGTTGCAGTTAGATTGTTAAGTATCAAATCTGACAATAATATATCTCAAGGAGCAATGAACTCTATGATAGATCTTATGAGGGAATTAGTTGATCCCAATGTAGAGATTCCTGATTCTTATTATAAAGCAAATTCATTGGTGTCTAAGTTAGGACTCTCCTCGATAAGAATTGATTGCTGTGAAAACGGTTGCATGTCATACTATAAGGAGGATGTCGATCTAGAGTCTTGTAAGTTTTGTAGACACCCTCGCTATAAGACTGGTTCTACCGGAAAGAAACTTGCTATTAAGGTGATGCATTATTTACCTCTTATACCAAGATTGAAAAGGTTGTATACATCAAATAGCTCTGCTCCTCATATGAGATGGCACCGTGAAAATAGAAGGCCACCTGGTGTCATGTGTCATCCATCTGACGGAGAGGCTTGGAAATATTTTGATAGAACTTATCCAGATTTTGCTGCTGAACCAAGGAATGTTAGGCTGGGTTTGTGTGCGGATGGTTTCACCCCTTTTTCAGTTGGGGCTGCACCATATTCTTGTTGGCCTGTGTTTATTACACCGTATAATCTTCCACCTGAGATGTGTATGACAAGTCCATATATATTTCTAAATTGTGTCATTCCTGGTCCGAGTAATCCAAAAAGCAAGATTGATATGTACTTACAACCTTTGATTGATGAGTTGAAATTGTTGTGGTCTGAGGGGGTAGAAACATGGGACATTTCTCGTAAACAAAATTTCAATATGCGTGCTATTTTAATGTGGACTATTAATGATTTTCCTGCCTATGGAATGCTATCTGGATGGATGACAGCTGGAAAGTTAGCATGTCCCTACTGTATGGAAGATACTAAATCATTCACATTAAAATATGGCCGAAAAAATTCATGGTTTGATTGTCACCGTCGGTTCTTGCCACCTGATCATGAGTTTAGGAGAAACAAATATGCATTTAAAAAGAATAAAACTGAACGAGATGGTCCACCCCCAATATTAACGGGTGATGATATTTGGGAAAGGGTTCAAAATTTTCCAAAGGTAACTGAGGAACCACCATACAAATTTGATGGGTATGGTGTTGCACATAATTGGACTAAACAGAGTATATTCTGGGAGTTACCTTATTGGAAGGATAATTTACTTAGACATAATCTTGATGTCATGCATATTGAAAAGAATTATTTTGATAATCTGTTCAACACTGTAATAGATGTAACTGGCAAAACAAAAGATAATGTTAAGGCTAGACTTGACTTACCAGAACATTGTAGACGATCGGAGTTGCATATACAGGAGTCTGCCAACAACAAGTTACTTAAGCCCAAGGCTAGTTATTCATTCACAATGGAACAGAAGAGAAAAATTTGTGAGTGGGTGAAAAGTTTGAAAATGCCAGATGGATATGCCTCAAATTTGGGAAAGAGGGCTGACATTGAGCGTGGAATATTACATGGGATGAAAAGTCACGACTGTCATGTTTTCATGGAACAATTACTTCCGATTGCTTTTTGTGGATTGCCTGAAAACATATGGAAACCGATGGCAGAGATCAGTTTGTTCTTCAAAGACTTGTGTTCCAGCACATTGCAAGTAGAGAATTTGGTTTGGATGGCCAAAAATATCGTTGTTATTACTAATAAGTTGGAGAAGATTCTTCCACCTGGGTTCTTTGATGTGATGGAACATCTTCCCATTCACCTTGTTCATGAAGCCCTATTGGGAGGTCCAGTTCAATATAGGTGGATGTATCCTTTTGAGCGGTAAGTAACTATAATACATTTATTCTTATTTCATAAATCGATAATATATCTTTTGAAATTATATATCTAATAGAACATTTTACAGGAGCATTGGCAAGTCTAAAAGGGGTATTAAGAATAAACATAGGGTGGAGGGCTGTATGGTTCAAGTATATCTAGCTAAAGAAAGATCACACTTTTGTTCTTACTACATTGATGATCATGTGTCGTGTTTGAGAAACAGACCTAATCGACATGGTGATACTGGGAATGATCCTGCAGTACAATCATTATCAATCTTCAACCAACCGGGTAAGGGTTCAAAAAAGCGTACATTGCGCAAACTTACCGAAAAGGAGAAAAAATCAGCAGAGCTTCATGTCTTGTTGAATTGTCCAGAAGTCCAACCCTTCTTAGAGTAAGAAAATTAAATATATAAACAACATATATTCAACTCCGATTTATTAAGGAAACTAACTATATTTTCAATGTGATTCTACAGTTATTTTGTGAGCCAATATGGTCATGATCAAGTGTTTCCATCATTTATAACGTGGTATACTAATTGGGTAAGTGTTGTAATATGTACACCTATTAAGAGATTAGTGTACTCTTCTTTCTACTAACATTGCTTTTAATTTACTAACCATTTATATATAGGTCTACAATTCAAAAAATGCCGCCACATTTGATCAATTTTTCAAAGATATTTCTTGGGGACCGGTTACAGTTCACACAATGCACCAATATAACGTAAATGGTTTTAAATTTGCCACAGAGAAATACTCAAAGAATAAGAAAACTAATAATAGTGGTGTTTGGGTTAAAGGTGATGATGGAAATCAAAATGAGAATGTTGATTATTTTGGTGTCCTTCATGAGATTCTAGAGTTGGAGTATTCGGGTTGGCCAATTAAAAGAATAGTACTTTTCCAATGCAAGTGGTTTGATCCAACTTCAAGAGGTACGAGGGAGTTTAAGCAGCATAATATCATTGAAGTCAAGCACACTAGGAAGTATGAGGCTTATGATCCTTTTATTATTGCACAGAATGCTAAGCAAGTGTACTATGCTCCTTATCCGTTGCGTAGGGATAAGTCTGATTGGTGGGTTGTAATCAAAACAAAACCGATGGGGCGAGTGGAAGTTGAAAATGAATTGGATGTTGCATATCAAAATGAAATATCAAGTGTTCATCAAGTAGTGGATGCTGAGTTAGAAATGAATTTGGATCATCCTGATCACATTTTAGAAGAAGTTAATAGAGAAGAGTTAGATATGCCAACAAATATGGAGGAGGATGAGGAGGAAACTTTCGAAGAGGATGAATGGATAGATGAGGAGGAAACTTCTGAAGATGATGCATGTGAATGGATAGATGATGAAGAAACTTCCGAAGAGGATGAATAACAATTTGTATGTTTAGTTGGTAGATTTTTAGCTATTCATGTTTGAGTATATTTTATATTTTAGTAGTTTTAACTTTTGTTCGACATTGTGAAAGACTATTTAGTAGTTTTAATGTGTCATGTAGGTAGATATTCTGAAACATGTGAACACACATTCCCTTTATTGATCATTGAATTTGCAGAAACAGAGTGATATGACTAGAAATGGAGAAAAAGAGTTTAGGGACAATATTACCACTTCTCTGAAATATAACTTGTAGCAATTTGTATGTTTAGTTAGTGGATTTTTAGCTATTTATATTTGAGTATACTTTATATTTTAGTAGTTTTAACGTTTGTTCGACATTGTAAAAGACTATTTGGATTAAGTCTTATGTTATGATAACTTTGTTTGATATATATGTTTGACATTGTGACATTATTTTGTAATACTTTGTTTTAATCTTTATATTTAATTAATGTAGATGGTAGATAAAGATAAGGGTAAATCAAAAAAATCCGCTAATCCAAAAAAGAAATTTAAGGCCAATGCTATGAGAAGCCCTACTGGGGTCGTGATATCTGATGAGTTCTCTCGAGTTAAACGAGCCTCAGTTTCAACTACTCACTTGGCACAACAGTCACATAATGCCTCTATTCATGTGGCTCCACAATCTGGTTATACTATATCTACACCCACTGTGGTACCTAGTTCAAGTTACCAAACATTGCAGGGCAATTCACATCTTGGTCGTGGGTCTGCCATACCATCAACTAGTGGTAGTCAGTGCAATAGTTTGAATACTAATAGTGGATCAATTGGACTTTCCAATCTTCATCTTGAATCCAATGGCTCAGAGCCTAGTACTCCTACCACCCAGCACTCAGATGCACATGGTCCTCAGCCAGGCGATAGAGACAATTTTCGGAGACTCGTCATCGAGCCATTAGGATACAAGTATGATTTAATTATGTTTCATCTTTCATTTATCTATTTATATTTTAATTGATTGATTTTTTTTGTTTACTCTACTTTGTCAATGAACTCGTATTTCAGCTTACGTCCGGATGTGGGTATGGCAAAGATTATTTTAAAGTGCATTGGAACTCACTACAATGATGTGTATCCGAATTGGAGTTCGATTCCACTTAACACCCAAGGGCAGATGTTCAACGAATTTAAGGTAAGAATATATATCAATTAAATATACATCATATCCATTTAAATTCGCTATTCATTTGAAAATAAATATTTAGTTATTTTTTATTACAGAAATATTATGTATGGGCTCCCGAACATGAGGAAGACGTTCAAGTGAACTTCAAGCTTAAAGCTTCAAAGTTGCTTTCTGGCACATTTTGTGACTGTCGGAAAGAAAACAGAATGCCTAAGTTTATGTTACCGGATCGATGGGCTCTATTACTGGAACATTGGAGTACTGATGAAAAATTTAAAAAGAGGAGTGAGATTGGGAAGATGGCTCGCGCATCAGAAAAGGGAGGCTCTTTGCACACTGGTGGAGCTATTAGCCAGGTTACTAGGAAGGAAAGAATGGTATACTTTCTTAATTTAGTAAAATAAATTTTTTCTTTTTCGATAAGTACTTTTTGGAGATTAATGAGATCAAATTCTATATATGTTATTTACAGGAAAAAGAGTTGGGTAGGCCGGTAGCTATAGCAGAGATGTTCAAGGTTACTCACATCAAGAAGAGTACGAACCCCACAGAAGAAGAAAGATGGATTGAGCCACGTGCTCAAGAGACATATGTAAGAACTCCATTCAAACTAATTTTTTTTTCTTTTTCTTATATATATTACATTCTTATTCGTAGAGTTCTTTGTTTAAATTACAGGATAAGTATATACGAATATCTCAGGAATATCGTAGTACTCTACCTCTTGAGAGTCGGGACAGACCATTTACACAAGAAGAAAACGAGAATCTTTGGAAACAAAGTGCTGGTGAACCGATTAGAGGTTCAGTCTACGGCTATCGAGAAAAGGCGTATCAGAAGAAGAAGTCTTGGTATTGTGGTTCATCATCCTCAAGCTTCGATGGCGGGGATAGAGAGACAATATCTGCAATGGAGAGTAAGATAGCTTATCTCAATGCCGAGCTTGCTGCTGTAGCTGAAAGAGAGAAGAAGAGAGAAGAAAGAGAGAAGAAGAGAGAAGAGGAGATTGCGGCAGCAAAAGAGGTAGAGAACAAGAGGTATGCAGTGCTTCAAGCCCAACTTACTTTTCTTTCTGAATCAGGAAATATTCTTCCTCCATGTCCTGCTAGCAGTGATGGATCTGATCAAGAAGGTGATGAGAATGATAATTCTGATAAAGAGAGTGATCAGGGTGATGAGGAGTAGTTGTATCTATTTGACATTTTAGACTTTTATATTTTGGAATTGTTTGATTGTATTTTGAAGTTGGATAAAGTTTATTTTGAAATAGTTTAATGTGTATGTTGAAAATATTGTATTGTTTTGGTTGGATGAAGTTTATATTCTTTGGGCTGTTTTGGTATAAATATGCAGGTGGAAATTATAATTACAGCAATTTGCTGCCAGTTTTATAGCGGAAAACCGACCTCCGGAGGTCGAAATTTCAAAAGTAAAAAAATAAAAATACCGACCTCCGGAGGTCGGAATTTCAAAAGTAAAAAAATAAAAATACCGACCTCTGGAGGTCGGAATTTCAAAAATAGAAAAATAAAATTACCGACATCCGGAGGTCGGAATTTGAAAAATAAAAGAATAAAAATACCGACCTCCGGAGGTCGGAATTTAAAAAATAAAAGAATAAAATTACCGACCACCGGAGGTCGGAATTTGAAAAATAAAAGAATAAAAATACCGACCTCCGGAGGTCGGAATTTAAAAAATAAAAGAATAAAATTACCGACCTCCGGAGGTTGGAATTTGAAAAATACAAAAATAAAATTACCGACCTCCGGAGGTCGGAATTTGAAAAATAGAAAAATAAAAATACCGACCTCCGGAGGTCGGAATTTATATATTAAAAATAACAAATACCGACATCCGGAAGTCAGAAAATAAATTAATGAATTTTCCGACTTAAAATAAAAACCGACCTCGAGAGGTCGGTATTGAATAGCGACCAAGCTTTTTCCGACCTAAGTTGGGATGTCGGTTTTAGGTCGGAATTACAAGGAATACCGACCTCCGGAGGTCGGTATTTTTAGGTCGGAATTCACTGTTTTTTTAGTAGTGATACAATTCGACACATTAGCTTTATTCTCAAAGCCCTAGGAATCAACATGCCTCACTACAAGCCTTACTCTCAAAGCTTTAATTTTTACAATCATCATTCATACCTAGATTTCAACACATTCTATTCACATTATTCATTATCAAGTGATTATAGTCATAAATCATCATAAAGGTTCAACTTCAAGCTTTAGTAGCCATGATTTATCATATATACTATAATCCAATTCAATTAATGTATACATGTTTCTATTCTTGATCAATTACTACCCATATCATGAATTCTAGAAGATCATTTGTAAGTCTTCAATTTCCCTCTTTAAGACACCAACCCACATTACTTCCATTTCATCAACTAACTAGGGTTAGCCATGGAAAACACATAATATCATCATAATAACATAATTCAATACGAAATCAATCATAAACAAGTACTATCCACTCAATTGGATTCATACCCACTCATTACCCATAATATAGGAAGACACCCTAACTAGAATTGGGATTTATCTTCATAATTGGGTGATTAATAGGGGGCTCCATAGATGTAAGAATCCATGGATGAATAAGCTATCATACCTTGATTACAAAGCCCTCACAATGCTTGCAACAATGGAGGAATTTGACCTAAATTGAATGCTTCTTCTTCTTTAGAGAGAGAATTTCTTAGATGGAATTTGGGTTCTTTAGGTGAATTGAAAATAATTATTTGGAATCACTTAATTAAGGGTCTATTAGCTTTATAGAGGTGGTCTAATTACTAATAAGATGACACCAAATAAGAACTAATTAATTCTAGAAAGTTCCCTAACCCTCCAACTTAACCGACCTTAAGATCACACTGCTCAACCCATGAGACCCCGACCCCCAAGCCATGCTAGTCTTCCATTAATGGTGGTCTGCAAACAAACTTTTTGAATCTCGATCCACGACCCCATCCACGAGGCGTGGATCCCTCTACAAGGCATGGGTCCCCAATTGTGGGTGGACTTATTTTTGGGAGTTTTTAGGTAGTTTTTATGGTCCTCCTCAAGGACCATTGGTTGGCCTTTAGGGAGTCATACCTTGATGTTTAATCCCTAAGCCATTGATTCTAACTATGGGAGGTCATTTCAACGACTCTAACCATCACATCGATCTCTAGAACCCTCACACAAGGCTCTAATTGACCTACTAAACTATGGGGTGTTACAATAAGAATTTTTTTTTTAAGTCCAAGAAGAGATTCTTGCTAGAATTCTATCAATAAGAGGAGCCTATTGGCTGACAAACATTTTCTTGGTGAATAGTGGTATACCTAAATATTTGAATGGTAATTACCCAAGGGTAAAACCAAACTACACTAATAAGCGCTCTTGTATTTTCTTATTGATGCCATCAAAGTAGAAAGAGCTCTTACCAATGTTTGCTTGGTACAACGCAACAATAGAAGGTTGATTACCTCTTGCAAATAATAAAAGATCATCTGCAAAACATAGGTAAGTAATACAAAGTTTGGAGCACTTGGGATGATATTTGTACTGTCTATTTGTTTTGAAATTACCTAGACATCTGGTCAAATGCTCCATATCAATAGCAAACAAATAGGGAGAGATAGGGTCTCCTTATCTAACTCATTTAGCAGTATCAAAAGGATCAACAGGCTCACTATTTACCATGATTTAATAATGAATAGATTGCACACACTAAAAAAATGAACTTAATGAATCTAGTTGGAAAGCAAAGTCCTTCCATCATCTGTTTCACATAGCTCCACTCTACAGAATCATATGCTTTATATAGATCAATTTTGATTGTGCACCTGGGTGAGATATGCTTTCTAGCATCTCTTACTAATTCATTGGACATAATTATGTTGTAAGCTATTTTCCTACCAGGATCAAATCCAGATTGTGCTTCACATAATATGGAAGGCAAAACTTTCTCAAACCTTGTAGCAATAATCTTGGCAATTATACTATAAAGGGTAGAGTGGCAGGAAATTGGCCGATAATCTTTGATGTTATTTTGTGCAGCATTCTTTAGCATCAGGCTTATCATAGTACAATTAATAAGTCTATATATTTTCCCTGATTGAAAAAAAAAATCCATTACTGCATCACAAATATCCTCTTTAATTGTTCTCCATGATTTTTTAAATAAATATGCACTATATTCATCTACTCAAAGAGTTTTATCATACCCTATTGCTTTCAGTGCTTCATATACTTCCTTTTAAGTGACATTTTTTCAAAACTCCACTCCTTGAGTATGAGAAGTGGGACCCTTTTGCATTGCCTATATGTTGACACTAGGATGAATTGGTTTGGTTGTTCCCTTAAATCCATTATAGAAGTCCATAACTTACTTTTTTATGTTGCCCGGATCAGTTAGTTTAACCATTGTGATTGATTTAAGCTCATGTATTTGTTTCCTGGCATTCCTCTACTTCATCACAGCATAAAAGTATTTATTGTCGGCATCTCCTAGCTTTATCCAGTGGGATCTTGATTTTTGTCTTAGGGCACTTTCTTCAATATTACTCCATCTTTCAATGTCTTGTAAATATGGTTTTTCTTTATGAAGTAGATCATCTGAGGATTGTGAAACTATCTTTCTTTAGACCCGAGCAATACACATTTTGGCTTTGGACCTGCGAAATCTCAATTCTAGCTTTGGTGATCTTTTCTGTACTATTCAAGAATTCTTCCTTATTCAGTCTCTTAAGTGTAGGCTTTAGAGCTTTGAGTTTTTTTCACACTTTTGCCATCTTTATTCTAGACAGATGCTACAATATTATCAAATATTAAATGATCACCCCAAATATTAAAGAATATAAAGAAAGTTTTGGCCCTCCATATAACACTTTCAATTTTGAGTAGGATGGGAGAATAATAAAAGGTATTAGGAAGATCATATGTAGTATTTACATGTCGCCATTAGATCATCAAATCTTAGTTCCTAAATACTCTATAAAATGTGTGACGGATTCAATTTGTTCCCAACCGTTTATTGCTCCATGTATAATAATCTAGCCTCCTAGGTAGTGCATGCATCTATTTATCTATGATGCACTTAGTGAAATCTATGATCTCTACACATGTGATAGGAGCCCCATATATTCTATCTTTCTGGTGAAGTATACCATTAGAGTCACCTGATTTTATCCATGGTTGTGAGCCACCTTGGCTAATCTCTATTAACTTATCCCAAAAGGATTTTCTCTTTTCTGTAGTGTTGAATCCATACATAACATTAAAAGAGAGACCAAATATCACTAGCAGTGGTAGTAATGTGACAGAGTATAATTTGAGAAGTAGAGCATATGTAAGTAATCGTGTAAAAATTTGGATCCCAAACTATCCAAATCCTACCATTAACTACATCGTGATGATTACGTAGGGTGTTCTAGTTAGGAATGATATGATTAGCTTCATTCATTAAGTCATGTTCTTTTAACTCTCGTTTCCACCAATTATCCAAGATTAATATGATTATTCTTAAAATAATGCTTCAACTCCTTTTGATTGTGCCATTTATTAATACCTTGCACATTCCAGATCATCCTATTCTTTGAGGGAATTTAGTAAGGCCTCCTTTAATAGGAGGGTGTTTGTTGTTGCCATAGGTATCTCTCTGATCACTACTATTCCCTTTTCTCTGTGGTATAGTTCTTAATGTTGAGAACTTAATCAAATCATACAGTAGACCAGTTTTTAGAGCTTCCTAAATTTGCTTTCAGGGAGGAGTGTTAGTACCATTCTGATCTGTCAAAGTTCCTTGAGGAGCATGAGAGCTAGGACCTGAAATATTTATTATTCCACATGAAGTTTGGGGGTGTTGAGCATATGTGCTAGTAACCTCATTTTTATCTTTTGTGATGATCTCAGTGGGAATAACACCTTTAGTCTTCCATGTTTGCTCAATCTTCCTCGACTCAGGTCTCTTTCCTTATTTTTCTAGTAGAGCTTTTATATCCTGTAGATGGTAAGAGTGTCCAACAACCAAGTATACAGTACAAAAGTTAGGGTGCCATTCATACACTACTTGCTCCTCAAATTAATTATCATTGGGATCCAAAAGTATTATCTCTCCTGCAAGGTTTTTGTGATATTCACTTCTATCAGCATTCTTGTGAATGAGATTCTTGTGTGTTTGGTTGCGCACTCATCAGCCAAAACAAGAATCCCCATGACACTTCCTAATCCACTTAATGATTGTTTCCCCCAACATGATATTGGCAAATTTAGAAATTTAATCCATAAGGGAAACAATGTCGTAAAATCTTCGCTAAAATCAAAATCCTAAGTCGAAGATTTCATAATAACATGGTTATTCATGTTATTATTCATTATGTATAGACAAAAAAAGAGTACTTTAATAATAACATACTTATAATTCATTGTGTATGCTCCAAAAAAGAGTACCTCATTCAAATCTTTAGTGGATTGAAATTTGATTACCTACTATCCTTTTTCATGGTAGCAAAGCTTTGGTTTCATAGCACATGCCCAGAATTCCCCAATGTATCTCTTCATAACATTATACCCTGGTGTTTCTGCTATAAAATAGGCAACTAGAGATGGTTTCCACTTTGTTACTTCTCTATCAACCACCTCTTTGATTAGTAGTTGGCCATTTAGAATTACTAGAGGGATATACTTTAGAGACAAACCACGAGTTTGTGCTCTTTTATTAGTGAATAAGAAGTTCCAAGTAGCATCATTTTGTGGATTCATTAACCCTAACACCTACAATGTTGTTAGCAGGTGGAGCTTAGTTGTATTATATTATAAGTGGGAACAAAAAATGTTAAACATTGAATTACCAAATTATCCTTTAAAAGTTGAATAATCATATTTTATTATTCAATTAAGCACTAATTTTTTAATTTTTGGTATTAGAATGGAAATTTACCTATCCATTAATAATAATATTTCACTAAAATGAAATAAAAGGAAACAGATACATCCTCACTTCAATGTGGTGGAATTGTTTTCATATTTCATAATTATTGCAATATAAATTTGAAGTTAATATATATATATATATATATATATATATATATATATATATATATGAAGTTCAAATTAATAATATATAGGAAGTCCATGTGATAGATGTATGCCTATGGTCAAGAAAATCATTTATTATTATCTTGCTCTTTTTAGAATTTCAATAAATTTAAAATTAACAAGATACGTCTTGAAAAAAATAATCAAAAGTCACTCTCTTAATTCTTTTAGTTACACCTTTTAATTATCTTAATCACATATTTTTCCCCATCTACAATCGTGCTATCCTTCTTCAACTTAATGTAGAAGTTGAAACATATTTGTTTCAATTAATAAGACATTGAAAGGAAACAATTACATAATTACAAAATATGATGTGTTTTTGTCATGTCTTTTCTTCTACATTCTCAGTAAGTCTAGATTTTTTATTTAATTTCTATTTTTTATTTTATACATAGATTATTGAAAGTGTTGTTATTTACTAGCAAAACATATCTCATAATTTTTTTATTATCTTGATTTTTTGATAGCATTATATAAAATTACTTGAGAATAGGATCCGGATTAGTAGCAAAATACTTATATCTCGATTTTACATTTCTTTTCCTCGTGTTTGTTGTTTATTACATTCTAATTTAATTAATATTTAAACAGTTTGTACTACTAGATATGGGACTCACGTGCAAAACACGTATCCAGAACTAGTATTCTACTAAAAGAGTGAAGCAAGAACGTTAAAAGTTTGATTACTAAAATGCCCTTAAAAAGTCATAACATTTATGGGTAAAAATATAAATATAAACATTAATCCAAATAAAGTATATATTCTATCAACCACTATCATTATATGACAAACTAGTCTATAAATAACAATCATCTATGGTTTTGTTGGATGTTCATTTTCGTTTTCTCCTTTTATTTTTTTACTAGTGTATATTTTTCTCCTTTTTGGATTTTTTCCCATAGGTCATTTGTTTAATCACTAAATTAGAAGACAGGATGATGTTATAATATGGTATTAATTTTGATGAAATCATAAATATATTCTTAAAATTTCTTCTTGATTCATAATAGACAAAAATAATTTCATAATTATCAAAAATGAAATTAAATTAGAGTTTTAAGGGAACAAGAGTGATAATTGGAAAATGAAATACTCATATGAGTTCTACTAGATCAATGGGAAAAAAATTACCATGTTGTGTTGATGTATTTATTTATTATTTTACATTACTAAATATTTTGTACATATTCACGAAAAGTACATTATCAATTATTTAATCGATACTAAATTTGATAAGTTTTATTAAGTATAATCATTTCAGAACAATCTTTATAATACAATTAAATCAAAAGATAATGATACAGTCTGACAATATAATAAATATATAACTAATCAGACAAAACATAACTCTAACATATACTTTAACAAAGCGCGACATGTTTCCTAATATATACTAATGCTAACTACTAAAAGTGGACAAATATTAAGTAGGAAATTTTTTTATGGTAATTTAAAATACAGCCTCTTTGTAACTAATACAAAAGCACACAATAACTCGTGATAACAAGTACCAAGTGACTTTTATGGCTGAAGTTAAAGAAGCAACAATTAATTCATGAGCGTTTACTTATAATGTAGGAGATAATGTATCTTTATTGAATTTATTTTATTTAAGAATTATTCGATTGAAATGTTTCTAAAGAAAAGTGATGCTATCAAGAAGAATCATTGTTGATTGAATCCGTGATATTACTAGAACATTCATTGTATTTG
Source organism: Solanum bulbocastanum (assembly GCA_037074985.1). Classification (NCBI taxonomy): domain Eukaryota; kingdom Viridiplantae; phylum Streptophyta; class Magnoliopsida; order Solanales; family Solanaceae; genus Solanum; species Solanum bulbocastanum. Next base: position 23,114,396 of record CM073605.1, read on the forward strand.
ATAGGCATGTATTTTTTGATGATTGATTCATAGAGATGCTACAAATATGAGCTGATTTTAATTTTTTTGTATATCTATAGTTTTTATACAGCTTTTTAATGAGATATAGTCAACATTAACAACTCCCTATTTTCTAATTGTAACACCTCGAACTTTGAAAGTGCTAAATTGGTATTCGTACAAGTAATTCTTCAATTGTGAGTTTTGGATTAACTTCAAACTATCATAACTTTCAACAGAGGATAATTTAGTTTTCCCATAAGGTATCAAATCAAAGGCCATTGGGTCCTACTTCCAACACCGCAAGGTTTTCTAATTTCCAAGTTTGGATGAAGGAGATATGCCGGTTTGAGTACAGGCTGTCTTGTTAAGGAAATTCATCCATTTTAAGGAGGATTATTTTGGTCACTTACATTCCGCACTATCTTAGAACCTTTTCTTCACCCTTTTAGTCATTCCACTAATGGAGTTGATAGTGCTAAAAGAGAAATTGAAAGATCTCCTTGTTAAGGGTTTTATTCGATGAAGTGTCTCATATTGGGGTGCTCTGGTCTTGTTTGTGAGGAAAAAGGATGGATCCCTTAGGATGTGTATAGATTACCGTCAGTTAAACAAGGCTATTATCAAGAATAAGTATCCTCTTCAAAGAATTGATGATCTCTTTGATCAACTTCGGGGTGCTACTTGTTTCTCTAAGATAAACCTCAGATCAAGCTACCATCAATTAAGGGTAAGGGAATGTGATATTCCAACGACAGCATTTAGGACCCATTATGGTCATTATGAGTTTCTAGTTAGGTACTTTGGTTTGACCAATTCCCCTGCCGCATTTATGGACCTTATGAATAGAGTAGTCAAACCATATTTAGATATGTTTGTTATCGTCTTCATTGATGATAAACTAATCTATTCGAGGATACGGAAGATTATGCTAGCCATCTCAAAACAGTTCTCCAGACTCTAAAGGATACAAAGTTGTATGCCAAGTTATCTAAATGTGAATTTTAGCTTGAGTCTGTGGCATTCTTACGGAACATTGTGTCTGGAGAGGGAATTAAAGGCGATACCAAGATAATAGAGGCAGTTCAGAATTGGCCTAGACCCACATCTCCAATCGATATTTAGAATTTCTTAGGGTTAGCTGGCTATTATAGGAGGTTCGTAGAGGGATTTTCATCTATTTCATACCCTTTGACCAAGTTAGCTCAGAAAACAGTGAAGTTTCAATGGTCTGAAGCTTGTGAGAAAAGCTTTCAGTAGTTGAAAAAGAGGTTGATTCATGCCTCAGTATTGACCTTACCAGAAGGAACACAAGACTTTGTTGTTTATTGTGTTGCATCTAGAGTTTATTTCGGTTGTGTGTTAATGCAGAATGGAAAGGTTATAGCTTATGCCTCCAGACAATTGAAATTTCATGAGAAGGACTACCTAACCTATGATTTGGAGTTGGTTACCATAGTATTTGGTTAGAAAATATGGCATCATTATCTTTATGGTGTTCATGTGGATGTTTTCACCGATCACAAGAGTCTTTAGTATGTGTTTACTTAAAAAGATCTTAATTTCAAACAAAGGAGGTTGTTATAATTCCTCAAGGATTATGGAATGACTATTCTTTATCACCCATGTTAGGCTAATGTTGTTGCTGATGCCTTGAGCAGGTTTTTATTGGTAGTACCACCCATTTTGAGGAAGATAAGAAAGAGTTAGCAAAACATGTGCGCAGACTGGAACACTTGGAAGTTCGACTAATGAATTCCACAGAAGGAGGAGTAGTGGTGATGAATGGGGCTGAATCATCATTAGTGTCAGAAGTGATAGAAAAGCAAGACCAAGATCCTATTTTTCTTGAATTAAAGACAAATGCACATAAGAAAAAAGTATTAGCTTTTAAACAAGGGGGCGATGATATATTGAGGTATCAAGGTAGATTGTGTGTACCAAGGGTGGATGAACTACAACAAAGGATCATGGAAGAAGCTCATAGCTCCAGCTATTCAATTCATCCGGGCTCTACAAAGATGTATCGTGACTTGAAAGAAGTTTATTGGTTGATTATTATGAAGAAGGGCATTGCAGAGTTTGTTGCTAAGTATTCGAATTGGCAACAGGTTAAAGTAGAGCACCAATGGCCTGGTTGTTTGGCTCAAAATATAAAACTTACGGAATGCAAGTGGGAGATGATCAATATGGACTTTATCATAGGTTTATCAAGGTCTCGCAGGCAGCATGATTCTATTTGGGTAATTCTTGATATATGACAAAATAAACCCATTTTTTGCAAGTAAAGACTACCCATTCAGCAGAAGATTATGCTAAGTTGTATATTTAAGAGGTGGTCAGACTCTGTGGGGTTTCGTCTCCATTATTTGAGACAGAGGTGCACAATTTACTGCACAGTTTTGAAAGTCATTCCAAAAAGGCTTAGGTTCAAATGTAAACTTAAGTACTGCCTTTCATCCTCAAACAAATGGTCAAGCTGAGTGTACTATACAGACTTCAGAGGATATGTTGAGGGCCTGTGTGATTGATTTCAAAGGTAATTGGGATGGTCACCTACATCTCATCGAGTTCGCTTACAACAATAACTACCACTCTAGCATCCAAATGGATCCTTATGAAGCTCTTTATGGGAGAAGATGCAGATCTCCTATTGGATGGTTTAAAGTTGGTGAAGCTGGGTTGATAAGACTAGATTTAGTTCACCAAGCCATGGACAAGGTGAAAGTGATTAAAGAAGGGTTGAAAATAGCGCAAAGTCGTCAGAAATCCTACACTGATGTTAGGAGAAGGGAGTTAGAGTTTGAAGTAGATAATTGGGTATACTTGCAATTTTCACCCTTTAAGGGTGTTATGAGAATTTGTAAGAAGGGAAAGCTTAGTCCCATGTATATTAGCCCATACCAAGGTACTAATTATCTTCTTAGTACTATTTAGGTTTTATACTTGATGTGTTAGATTTGCTTGTTAGGTGTTTGAGCTGCATGTTGGGTGTTACACCCTTAGCCTACTAAAGAAATCTTATTTGAGGATGAATGTTCCCAAGGGGGAGGTATTGTAACACCTTGCTGATTGAATAAACTAGAAAGAGCTAGAATTAGAAATAGTCATTTATGGAAAGATTGAAAAATCTAGAAAAATTGACTAAATTACGTTAAGTATTAGTTTTGGTCAACTTCAAACCACCATAGCTCCTAGCTCAGGATGAGTTAGGTGTGTTTCTAGATACCATAGGAAAGATCATGGAATTATATTTCCAACGCCAGCGAGTACTCAATTTCGAGTTCGTATGAAGGAGATAAGCCCATTTGAAGTTGGGTTGTCTAGATAAGGAAAGTCAAAACTAGATTTTAAGGAGGTATTTTGGTCTTTTCATTAACAAATTAATTAAATCCATTTTCATCAAATTATTTTGGGGTCTAAACTGAGTTAGTTTAGTTTAAGCTATTGAGAATTACAGTAGGGCTTCGAGAGAAGAGAAAAAAGGAGGAAAGGAGAACAAAGTTCAAGATTCGTCAAGTTCTTGCGAGTTTGGTTGTGAATTTTTCCAAGGATTCAATCCTACATGATATGTGAGACTTTCATAACATTGGTTTAGTTCACCCACGTGCCGAACATATTTATTTCAGCGTGAATTCATCCTAAAAAGGTTAAAAGTTTGATGTTCTTGATATGTGTTCTTGAATGTGCTTTTGTTCTTGAATTGGGCTGAGGTTGAGGAGTTTTTAAGATTATTGCGTCGAATTATGGAGTTGTTTTGAGATAGGTACTTAGGTATATTTATTGGGTATCCGAATGTAAGGAGAATTTGAGAAAAAGAATTGAGTTTAGGTGAATTGGAGCTGGAAAATGAATAAAGAAAAAGTTGGGTGAATCTAGGTACCAGTTCCACATCATGGACCTGTTCCTCAGATTGGGAAATTCCTCCCTCGCATCGTGGAGAAGTCATGGACTATTCTACCTCAAAATTTATTTTGCGACAAACTATTTAAACACATCTTAGCGTCGCGGACTAGTTTCCATCAGTGATTTCTTTATTTTTTCTCATGTTTAACTATTTAAAAACACTCCTAAACATCATTACATCCTTCCTATCACAAATCAGAATCATTGAATCCATAAATTCAATTCAAGGAAGGTTAAGAGTCAAAATAAGAAGTTAATAATCAAGTCAAGAGAAGTTCATAAAGTCTTTCAAAAGTCTTTTACAAATGTTTTAACTTTGGTTTAAGACTTAAGCTTTGAGTTGACTAATGAGTAAGAATAAAACTTCTTTTCTTCAAAGATTATACGGGAACAAAGTATTCTGAAGAGTTAGAAATGTTTTCACATTAGAGCAACAAATGGGACATCGATTTCCAAGTGACCTTTTAAGATAAGTTTTGAGTAATAACCTCAAGCCAAAGAAATAGTTTTGTTTTAAAAACACATGAGCTGAGTATATTTGGAGAGTAGTATTGAGCACAGATATGGGGACGTGAGTTCATAATAACTCAAGTCTTCATAGACCATATAGCCATCATGGGTAGTAAAGGACCATACTTTTTAGACGGTTCCTTAGCGCTTTTAATAATAGACTAGTGAATCCACTTAGTTAAGGTGTTCTATATGATGAAAAAGTATCGGACAGTTCTGGCAGCGTGGACTAGATATTGTATCACCACTTACGCTAATAGTGGTTGTTGTTGGTTAGAGAAACTTGTACATAAATTATATTACTTTATTATATGATTAAGTTGAGTTGTTCTTGCATTTCTTTAACAAACTGAGTTTCTTTCTACTGTTTTAAAAACTTTCCATATATTGCTTGCATATGTTTTCTTTATATTGAGTTAAGTTATTTAGATTCCTTTCAAGCTTATGTTATGTTTAGTATTCTCCTCACATACTTGTACATTCAATGTACTAATGCCATTTGACATGCATTTTTTTATGATGAAGACATAGTTAACCAAGATCAGCATCCAGCGCCTCTTTGATGCAGTTGAACACTCAAAGTCTTTTGGAGAGCCTATTTGCTTTTCGTGGGCTCCTTCTTACATTGGTTTCTAGTATTTCAGTTGTTGGGATTATCAGGGGTCTTGTCTAGACATCCCTTTTTGTTTTAGAGGCTTCATAGACGAGTAGCTATAGTTCTTTAGTCTTTCCATTTTCAGTTGTGTAAGTCTAAGACTTGCATTGCCATTTTGGCTAACTTTAATATTTTTTTTAAGACATTGCATGAGTTATGCTTTTGAGACTATTTCTTGAGTTTAAGTCTTCCGCTGAATAAGTAAATCAGGCCAAGGGTTCACTTGGGGCCAGTGATGGTTCTCGAGTGCCAGTCCTACCCAAAATGTAGGCTCGGGGCATGACAAACTTTATATCAGAGCAACAGAGTTCAAGAGTCCTAGGGAGTCTATGAAGCCGTGTCTGTAGAGTCCTAGTTATCGATGTGCATCGAGCCACATCTATAATTAGGAGGCTGTGACACTAAGGAAATTTTCTCACTTCTTTCATACTTATTTTGTGCATTAGAGTAGATCTCTAAAAAGCCTCTTTCTAATTTGTGCTTGCAAGTGTTTTTTAGTTAATAATGCCTCCACGAAGAGTTGTCAATGGTCGTCCTGCTAGGTGTAATGTTGAGTAGCAAGGGGTACCTATTGGACCTGAAGTGCAACCCCAATGAGAAGTTACCAATGTTGAGCTCAGGGAAGCGATAAGAATGTTGAGTCAAGCTGTGACCAACCAAGCTGGGGAGAGAGAGAACTGATAGGGAGGGAATGATACTTCAAGGATTTGTAAGTTATAGAGGATGAATCCTCCAATTTTCACTGCTTCAAGCACTTTAGAGGATCCTGAGAACTTTATTGAGGAACTGAAAAAGGTAATTGAAGTTATGCACATTTTTGATTCTGAGAGTAGAACTAGCTACATAACAACTAAAGAATGTTGCTAGAACTTGGTTTGACTAGTGGAAGAAGGGTAGAGTTGAAGGAGCACCACCTGCGAGTTGGGCTTGTTTTGAGGAGGCCTTCTTAGGGCATTTCTTTCCATTAGAATTGAGAGAGGCCATGATATCTGAGTTTTCACTCTTAAGCAATATTCACTAAGTGTTCATGAGTATGGGTTGAAGTTCACCCAACTATCCCGTTATGATCCGACGATGGTTGCAGATAGAAGGAGTAGAATGAGTTTGTTTGGTTCTGGGTTGTCTTATCTGTCAAGTAAGGAATGTAAGGCAGCCATGCAAATTTAAGCATGGATATAGCAAGGTTATTGGTCTATGTGCAGAAGGTTGAGGAAGAGAAGTTGAGGGATAGGGAGGAATTCAGAAATAAAAAGGCTAAGACGTCAGGGAATGAGTTCGGGCAGCAAAGAAATAATGTTAAGCGATCTTCTTTCCAACAAAAGCAAAAGGGACCTGCTCCATCATATGCTAGTGAACCTACACCTAGAAACAAATGTGAGTATAATAGTAAGAATTCCCAACACTTTAGAGCAAGACGTGCACAGTCTCAGGATAGTGTGGCACTATGAGGTAACTAGGCTCCTGCATGTGCTATGTGTGGTAGAACCCACCCAAGTAAGTGTCGAGATGACTCTACAGGTTGTTTCAAGTATTGACAAGAGGGTCACTTCATGAAAGAGTGCCCTAAGAATTGGCAAAGTAATATGAATCGGGGTAATAGAGCCCAATCTTTATTAGTTGCTCCACCAGATAGAGTTGCACCTAGAGGAGCTACTTTTGGTACTGTGGATGAGCAAACCTCATTTATGTGATCACTAGTCGTCAAGAGGAAGAGAATTCTCCAGATATGGTTAGTGGTATGATCAAAGTCTTTACTCTTGATGTTTATGCTTTGCTAGATGCAGGAGTAAGTTTATCTTTTGTGACTGCTTATGTTGCAAATAATTTTGATTTTCTTCCTGAGAAACATTGTGAACCCTTTTGTGTTTCTACATATGTTGAGGAGTCTATTCTAGCTGAGCGAGTATATCGTGATTGTGTTGTTTTCATCAATCACAAGGACACCATGGATGATTTAGTTGAATTAGACATGGTAGATTTTGACGTCATTCTTGGTATCGACTGGCTTCATGTCTATTATGCCTCCGTTGATTGTAGAACTCGAGTTGTCAAGTTTCAGGTTTCAAATGAGCCAGTCTTAGAGTGGAAAAGTAGTTCAACAGTGCCTAAGGGTCATTTTATTTCGTACCTTCAGGCAAGAAAGTTAGTTTCCAAGGGCTGTGTCTATCACTTAGTCCGACTTAATGATTCCAGTGTTGAGATACCTCTTATTCAGTCAGTCTCAGTAGTAAAAGAGTTTCCAGAAGTCTTTCTTAATGATCTTCCTAGAAAGTTAGTTTCCAAGGGGTGCATCTATCACTCCGAGTTAATGACTCTAGTGATGAGATACCTCTCATTCAGTCAGTCTCAGTAGTAAAAAATTATCCAGAAGTCTTTCTTGATGATTTTCTCACAGTCCCTTTTGAGAGAGAAATAGACTTTAGTATAGGAATTTTTCCAAATACTCGTCCTATATCTATCCCGCCTGATAGAATAGCACCAGCAGAGTTGAAAGAGATAAAAGAGAAATTGAAAGATCTCCTTGATAAGGGTTTTATTTGACCAAGTGTCTCATCTTGGGGTGCTCCGGTCTTGTTTGTGAGGAAGAAGGATGGTTCCCTTAGGATGTGTATAGATTACCGCCCGGTGAACAAAGATACCATCAATAATAAGTATCCTCTTCGGAGAATTGATGATCTCTTCCATCAACTTCTGGGTGCTGCTTCTATCTCTAAGATATACCTGAGATCAGCCTACCATCAGTTAAGGGTAAGGGAATGTGACATTCCAAAGACAGCATTCAGGACCCATTATGGTCATTATACGTTTCTAGTTATGTCTTTTGGTTTGACCAATGCGCCTGCCACATTTAGATATGTTTATCATCGTCTTCATTATTGACATACTAATCTATTCGAGGAACGAGGAAGATCATGTTAGCCATCTCAGAATAGTTCTCCAAACTCTAATGTATAGCGAGTTGTATGCCAAGTTCTCTAAATGTGAGTTTTTGCTTGAGTCTTTGTCACTCTTAGGCCATATTATTTATGGAGAGGATATTAAATTTGATACCCAGAAAATAGAGTCACTGCAGAATTGGCCTAGACCCACATCTCCTATTGATATTCGAAGTTTATTGGTGTTGGCTGGCTATTATAGGAGGTTTGTCGAGGGATTCTCGTCTATTTCATCCCCTTTGACCAAGTTAACTCAGAAAAAACTGAAGTTTCAATTGTCTGAAGCTTGTGAAAAAAATCTTCTAGGAGTTGAAAAAAAGGTTTACTACTCCCCCAGTATTGACGTTACCAGAAGGCACGCAAGGCTTTGTTGATTATTGTGATACGTTTAGAGTTTGTTTGGGTTGTGTGTTAATGAACAATGGCAAGGTTATAGCTTATGCCTACAGACTATTGAAAGTTCATGAGAGGAACTACCAAACCCATGATCTAGAGTTGGCTGTCGTAGTATTTTCTTTGAAAATATGGTGCCAATATCTTTATGGTGTTCATATGGATGTGTTCACCGATCACAAGAGTCTTACAGTATGTGTTTACTCAGAAAGAGCTTAATCTCAGACAATGGACGTGGTTAAAATTACTCAAGGATTATGACTTGGGTAGTACCGCCCATTTTGAAAAAGATAAGAAAGAGTTAGCAAAAGATGTGCACAGACTTAAACTCTAGGGAGTTCGATTAAAAGATTCCACAGAAGGAGGAGTAGTGGTGATGAATGGGGCGAACCATCATTAGTGTCAGAAATTTAAATGAAAAGCAAGACCAAGAACCTGTTTTGCTTGAATTGAAGGCAAATGTTCATAAGAACAAAGTATTAGCTTTAAAACAAGGGGGAGATGGTGTATTGGTATTAAGGTAGATTGTGTGTACCAAAGGTGGATGAACTCCAAGAAAGGATCATGCAAAAAGCTCATAGCTCCAGATAATCCATTCATCCGGGTTCCACAAAGATGTATCTTGAGTTGAGAGAAGTTTATTAGTGGAGTAGTATGAAGAAGGACATTGCAGAGTTTGTTGTTAAGTGTCTGAATTGCCAACAAGTTAAAGTAGAGCATGAAAGGCCAGTTGGTTTGGCTCAACATATAGAACCTTCAGAATAGAAATGGGAGATGATCAATATGGACTTCATCACAGGTTTACCAAGGTTTTGCAGGTATCATCATTCTAATTGGGTGATTGTGATTAGAATAACAAAATCAGCCCACTTTTTACTTGTAAAGACTACTCATTTAGTAGAATATTATGCTAAGTTGTATATTCAAGAGGTAGTCAGACTCCATGGGGTTCAGTTCTCCATTATTTCAGATAGACGTGCACAATTTACCGCAAAGTTTGGAAGTCATTCCAAAAAGTCTTAGGTTCAAAAGTAAACTTAACTACTATCTTTCATCCTCAAACAAATGGTCTAGCAGAGCGTACTACTCAGACTTTAGAAGATATGTTGAGGGCCTGTGTGATTAATATCAAAGGTAATTGGTATGATCACCTACCTCTCATCGAGTTTGCTTACTATAATAGCTACAACTATAGCATTCAAATGGCTCCCTATGAAGCTCTTTATGGGAAAAGATGCAGATCTCCTATTTGATAGTTTGAAGTTGGTGAATCTTGGTTGATAGGTCTAGATTTAGTTTACCAAGCTATGGATAAGATTAAAGTTATTCAAGAACGGTAGAAAACAGCGTAAAGTCGTCAGAAATCCTACATTGATGTTAGGAGAAGGGAGTTAGAGTTTAAAGTAGATGATTGGGTATTCTTGAAAGTTTGACCCATTAAGGGTGTTATGAGATTTAGTAAGAAGGGGAAGCTTAGTCCCCATTATATTGGGCATCACAAAATATCGGAAAGGATTGGTAATGTAGCTTCTGAGTTAGAGCTAGCACAAGAGTTATTTGCGGTTCATCCGATATTTCACCTCTCCATGTTGAAGAAGTGCATGAGAGATCCTTCATTAATCATACCAACTGAAGATATTAGGATCAAGGATAACTTATCATATGAGGAGATTCCTGTTCAGTTTTTAGATCGCCATGTCCGCAAGTTGAGGGCTAAGGAAGTAGCATCAGTCAAATTCTTTTAGATGAATTAGTTTGTTGAAGAAGCTACTCAAGAAGTTGAGAGGGATATGAAAAATAGATATCCACATCTCTTTGAGCCCGGAGAAATTCTAGACCAAGGTACTAATTCTCTTCTTAGTACTCTTTAATTTTTATATATGATGTGTTAGATTTGCTTGTTGGGTGTTTGAGCTGAATGTTAGAAGTTACACCTTTAGCCTACTATGAGAAATCTAATTCGAGGATGAATGTTCCCAAGGGGGGGATATTGTAACACCTCGTTGTTTGAAAGAACTATAAAGAGATAGAATTAGAAAGAGTCATTTTTGGAAAGAATGAAAAATCTGAAAAATTGACTAAACTAAGTTAAGTATGAGTTTTGGTCAGCTTCAAACGAGCATAACTCCTAACTCAGGATAAGTTAGGTGTGTTTCTATATACCGTGGGAAAGATCTTTCAATTATCTTTCCAACGCAGCCGAGTACTGAATTACGAGTTCGTATGAGGGAGATATGCCCATTTGAAGTTGGGTTGTCTAGATAAGGAAAGTCAAAACCAGATTCTAAAGGGGTATTTGGTCTTTTCATTACACAATTAATAAATCCATTTTTACTAAATTATTTTGGGGTCTAAATTGAGTTAGTCCAATTTACCATTTTGAGAATTATGCTAGGGCTTTGAGAGAAGAGAAAAGAGGAAGAAAGGAGAAGAAAGTTCAATATTCATCAAGTTCTTGCGAGTTTGGTTGTGGATTTCCCCAAGGATTCAATCCTACAAGGTATGTAAAACTTTTATAACGCTGGGTTAGTTCACCCACATGCCAAACATGTCTATTTCAACATGAATTCATCCTAAAAAGGTTGAAAGTTTGACGTTCTTTATATGTATTCTTAAATGTGCTTTTGTTCTTGAATTGGGCTGAGATTGAGGAGTTTTTGAGACTATTGCGATGAATTATGGAGTTGATTTCAGTTAGGTTCCTAGGTACATTTACTGGGTATCTGAATCTAAAGAGAATTTGAGAAAAATAATCGAGTTTTGGCTAATTGGGGCTAGAAAACGAAGAAGGAAAAAGTGGGGTGAATCTACGTACCAGGTTTGCATCAACGCGGACATGTTCCTCAAATTGGGAAAATCCTCCCTCGCGTCACGGAATGGTAATGGATCATTCTGCCTCAAAATTTATTTAGGGACCAAATATTTAAATACATATCCACGTCATGGATTAATTTCTAGTCACTGATTTCTTGATCTTTTCTCATGTTTAGCTATCTAAAAACACACTTAAATATCATAAGATCCTTCATATCAGAAATCACAATCCTTGAATCCATAAATTCAATTCAAGGAAGGTTAAGAGTCAGGTTAAGAAGTTAAGAATCAAGTAAAAAGAAGTTCAGAATGTCTTTCAAAACTCTTTTACAAACATTTTAACTTTTTTTTAAGACTTACGATTTGATTTTACTAAAGAGTAAGAGTAAAAGTTATTTTCTTCAAAGATTATACAGGAACTAGGTATTCCCAAGAGTTAGAAATGATTTCACATTTGAGCAAGAAAGGGAACATCAATTTCTAAGAGAGATTTTAAGCTAAGTTTTGAGTAATTATCTCAAACGAGAGAAAGAGTTTTATATTAAAAACACATGAGCTAAGTATATTTTGGGAGTAGTATTGAGCATCGATATAGGGATGCAAGTTTATAATAATTCAACTATCCATAAACTATGTAGCCATCATGGGTAGTAAAGGATCATACTTTTTAGATGATTCCTTATTGCTTTTAAGCATAAACTAGTGTACCAACTTAGTTAAGGCATTCTATATGAAGACAATGTATATGAAAGTTCTGGTAGCGTGGGCAAGCCGCAGCATCACCACTTAAGCTCACAGTGGTGGTTGTCGGTTAGAGACACTCCCACATAAATTACATTACTTTATTATATGAGTAAGTTGAGTTGTTATTGCATTTCTTTAACAAAATCAGTTGCTTTCTACTGTTTTAAAAGCTTTCCACATATTGCATGTGTATTGTTGCTTTATATTGAGTTAAGTTATTCATTTTTTTAGTAAAGCCAAGGTAAATGTTTCTTTCGGATTCCTTTCACGCTTATGTTATGTTTAGTATTCCCCTTGTATACTTGTACATTCAATGTACTGATGCAATTTCGCGTGCATTATTTTATGATGCTGACACAAGTAACTAGGATTACCATTCAGCACCTCGTTGATCTAGTTGAGCCCTCAGAGTCTGTTGATGAGCCTCATTGCTTTCTGGAGGGCTCCTTCATACATTTCTTTCTAGTATTTCAGTTGTTAGGATGATCAGGGATCCCAACATCTTTCTTTATTTTAGAGGCTTTATAGACGAGTAGCTATAATTATTTGGTCTTTTCGTTTTCAGTTGTATACATTGCGTTGCCATTTTGGCTAAGTTCAATATTTTTTGAAGACATTGCATGAGTTATCCTTTTGAGATTATTTCTTGTGTTTAAGTCTTCCGCTGAGTAAGTAAGCAAGGACAAGGGTTCACTTGGGGCCAGCGATGGTTCTTGAGTGCAGTCCTTCCCAGGGTGTAGGCTCGGGGCATGACACCAAAAGAGCATAGGGATTTTTTTAGAGAGAAGTTCAAAAGGAGAAAAATTGAACGCTCAAGCATCTTGCAAGCTTTGAGGATTTCTGCCAAGAAGATAGTTCTTTCAAGGTATGTAAGCTCTGATAGTGTTGGGTTTGTTCAGCCTTAAGACAATTATGTGATTTTTATCCATAGATTCATTCCTGAGGTTGGTTGATTTGAATTCTTCAGAAATTCTTGAGGTTTTAGCTTGATTCTTTAACAATAGAGTCTTGTTGAGTTCTTGAGGTGAGGGTCTTGTGAATGAGTGTTGTTCTTAACGCATTTGAGAGGGTTCTCAAATAATTTTGCTGGGTTTAGGAATCCAAACAAGTTTGGGAGGGAATCATTTTATTCGATATGAGTTAGTCCTTGAATTGAGCAAGAAAAATTCGTCGAGTTTATGGGCATAGGGTGGGGCGGCGCGCCACTTAGATTCCAAAGGGATTGGTACCCCGTGCATGGAGTGCTCCATAATGTTGCTTCAGGTGTTTAAGGGGTGGCGCCATACGTCAGGAATGCACAAGGGTCACCTGCCTCTGTTTCTCTTCCATCTGAGTTCTTTAAGATCGTTTCTTCACTCTCTTCTAAATTATAACTATGTAAAACTTCATTAATCATTAAGAGATCATATATATCTTAATCAAAACTCTTAAATCTTCATTTAATATTATGGTGAACATTAACAGTAAAGTTCGAGAAAGTCCTTTGGAGTCATTTTGAGAAGTGCTCTACAATTATTTATAACTTGCTTTTATACTTGAGTAAATGAGTATGAAAATAAGGAGAGTTGACTTCAAATTCAAAATGAGTATGAGGGTACTAAGTGTTCCCAAGTATGTAACTCGTTTATGTTTAAAACGTTAGGAAACCGTGATTTCTAAATGAGTTCACGAGGACTTTTTTAGCAATATCTCTTTAAGAAAAGCTTTTAAGTAAATATTCAAACTGAGGAAGATTTATTTTTTTAATATTTGATCATGAGTTATATATTATCGGTAGTAGTATTCAGTATCAATATGGGGATTAGTTTAGACAACTCAAAATACACATAAATCATCAATGCAAACATGGGTAAAAAGATCATACTTTTTAGATGATTTGTTATTGATTTTAAGCATAGCATAGTAGATCCACTTAGTTGAGGATGTTCTATACTCCAGCAAGGTATAACACAGTTATGGCAGCATGGGCGAGATGTTGTATCATATTGTACCTTATAGCGATGGTTGGCAATTAGAGAATCTCCTAAATAAGAGTAACAAGTTTATTGATGTATTTTTATATACACTTGAGCTATTATCTACTATTTTAAAAGCTTTATATATATATATATATATATATATATATATATATATATTGCATTTTTTTTTTTTGCATTGATATTGATTTTAGATGGGTTGAGATGAGTCGAGGTGAGTATGTTCTCCTTTTTATCAATTCAGCTATGCATCCCTATGTTCGGTTTTCCCCTTACATACTCGTACACTCAATGTATTGGCGTCATTTGTCTTGCATCGTTTTATAATTTAGATACAGGTATTCTAGATCACAACATGTGCTCTATTGACCCCATCACATTCCAACTAGCTTTGGTGATCCCACTGCTTTTCGAAGGGCTTCATATTTAGATTTCAGTTTTGTTAGGATGTCGTGGGTCTTGTCCGGACTTCAATCATAGCATTTTTGAGGCTTCAAAGACAGTAATTTTGAGGGGTCTTTTCCCTATCTTCCTTTGTGATGTCTTGAGATTTGAAGTAAAATGTTTATGTTTAATGGTATGCTCTCAAATTTCTATTGAGTTAGTCTATTATTGAGATAGTATGAGTTAATGTCTGTATTTGATTTCTTATGTAGTCAAGTAAGTCTTTTATTGAGTATTGAGCTAGGACAAGGGTTTGCTGGTTCTCGAGTGCCAGCCATGTCCAGGGTGTAGGCTCGAGGAGTGAGAAACTTGGTATCAGAGCACAAAGTTCAAGATTCCTAGGGTGTCTATGAAGCCCATGTATATAGAGTTCTTTTTAATAGTGTGAAGTGCCCCACATCTATAATTAGGATGCGACGACATTTAGGAAACATTTCTCCTCTTTCTAACTCTTTTTTGCGTTATAGAGATTAACTCTACAAAATTTCTCTCTAATTCATGCTTCTGCATATCTTTTCAGATCATGCCTCCATGAAGTGTTGTTCGAGGTCAAGTTTCAAGAAGAGATAGTGATCCACAAGACCAAGCGGTAGCCAATGCACCAAAACTGAAACCCCCTCAAGGAGAGATCACTAATGATGAGTTCCAAGATGATATCCGGATGTTGAGTCAAGTTGTGACTAATCAAGCTTGTCAAAAAAGAGTGGTTCTTTAGGATGTGGCTGATACATACAGGAATTGTGAATTCTTGAGGATGAATACCCCAGAATTCACTGGGTGAAATGTCACTGAGGATTCGGAGAACTTCATAAAGGAGCTACATAAGGTGTTTGAGGTTATGCAAGTCGCAAATGCTGAGCGAGTGGAGCTAGCTGCATACTAGCTCAAAGATGTTGCTAGAATATGGTACGACCAATGGAAGAAGTGCAGGGCTGAACGGGCACTAATTATGAGCTGATTGTGTTTGAAAGTACCTTCGTGGGGCATTTCTTTCCCCGTGAGCTAAGAGAGGTGAATGTGAGAGAATTTATCACTCTTGAATAGGATTCCATGAGGGTGCATGAGTAGAGCCACAAGTTCACTCAACTATCCTACTATGCTCTGAAGATGGTTGCTGATATGAGGAGTAGGATGAGTCTATTGTGTCTGGACTATCACGTTTGTCAAGCGAAGAGGGTAAGGTTGCTATGTTGATAAGGGACATGGACATAGAAAGGCTTATGATCCATGTGTAGTAGATTGAGGAAGACAAGTTGAGAGATAAGGAAGAGTTTCGTAACAAGAAGGCTAAGAAAACAAGTAATGAGTTCGAACAGTAGAATAACGGAAATGTAAACCGGTCATCTTTTCAACAGAGGCCAAATAGACCTGCACCATCATCAACTATTGTACCTGCACCAAAGAATAGAGGTGAGTTTAGGAAAAAAATTCGCAGAACTTGAAAGCTTGTCCTGCTCAATCTCAGGGGAGTGTGGAACAAGGTATCAATTGGATTCCTACATGTGATAAATGTGGTAGAATCCACCCAGAAGTGTGCCGTGATGGCTCCAATGGCTACTTCAAGTGTGGTCAAATAGGACACTTTATTTGAGAGTTTCCTAAGAATAGACAAGGTAACGGTAATGGGGGCAATATAGCCCAATCTTTTTTAGCGGCTCCAGTAGATAGAGCTTCTCCAAGAGGAGCTACTTCAGGGACAGGCAGAGTAGCAAACTGCATGTATGCTATCACCAGTCGCTAAGAGAAGGATAATTCACCATATGCTTTCACTGGTATGATAAAAGTATTTACCTTTGATGTATATTCATTAATTGATCCAGGTGTGAGTCAATCTTTTATCACTTTGTATATTTCTATGAGGTTCGATATTCTTCCCAAAGGACTTTTTGAGCCCTTCAGTGTTTCCAGACCTATTGATGAGTCTATTCTAGCCGAGAGGGGTTATCGTGATTGTGTCATCTATGTCAATCACAAGGATACCATTATTGAATTATTTGAGCTAGTCATGGTTGACTTTGATATTTTTCTAGGTATGGACTAACTTCATGTTGTTATGCCTCAATTGATTGTAAAACTTGAGTAGTTAAGTTCTAGTTTCCTAATGAGCCTGTTGTAGAGTAGAGGAATAGTGCCTAAGGATTATTTCATTTTGTACCTTAAAGCTAGAAAGTTAGTATCGATGGGGTGTATCTATTATTTAGTCTAATTTAATGACTCTAGTATTGAGACACCCCCTATTCAGTCAGTTCCAATGTGAGTGAGTTTCCAGATGACTTTTTAGATGATCTTCCCTGAGTCCCTCCTGAGTGAGAAATAAACTTCAGCATAGATATTCTTCCTAATACTCGACCTATCTCTATTCCGCCATATAGAATGGTTCTAGCTGAGTTAAAAGAGTTAAAAGAGCAGTTGAAAGATCTTCTTGATAAAGGTTTTATTTTACCTAGTGTCTCACCTTGGGGCACATTGATCTTATTTGTGAGCAAGAAAGATGGTTCTCTTAGGATATGTATCGATTACCGCCTATTGAACAAGGTCATTATAAATAATTAATGTCCTCTTCTGGGAATTGATGATCTTTTGAATAAACTTCAGGGTGACACTTGATTTTCTAAGATAGACCTTAGATCTGACTATTATCAGTTGAGAATAATAGAAATTGAAATCCCAAAGACATCATTTGAGACCCATTATGGTCACTCTGAGTTTCTTGTTATGTCTTTTGGTTTGACTAATGCTCCTGTAATGTTCATGGACCTTATGAACAAAGTATTTAAGCCATATCTTGAAATTTTTATTATCGTTCTTATTGATGACATCCTTATTTATTCGAGGAATAAGGAGGGTCATACTAGTCATCTCAGAATAGTTCTTCAAACTCTCAAGGATAGAGAGTTGTATGCCAAAAATTCCATTGTGATCTTTTTCTTGAGTCAG
The DNA here is from genome assembly GCA_037074985.1 of Solanum bulbocastanum. Lineage (NCBI taxonomy): Eukaryota > Viridiplantae > Streptophyta > Magnoliopsida > Solanales > Solanaceae > Solanum > Solanum bulbocastanum. The sequence goes on from CM073605.1 coordinate 23,131,711, forward strand.
TGGTACTCTTAAGCCACATTGTCTCTTGTTAAGGGATTCGAGTTAACACTTAAAAGATTGAAGTAGTGCAAAACTGGCCCAGACCATCTTCTCCAACTGATATAAGGAGTTTCTTGGGATTGGTTGGTTATTATAGAAAGTTTTACTATGGGTTTTTTGTATATTTTATCCCCGTTGACAAAGTTGACTCAAAAGACAATAAAGTTTCAATGGTATGAAGCTTATGAGAATAGCTTTTAGGAATTTATAGCCTGGTTAATTACTACCCCATTGTAAAGGGTACACAAGTATTTGTTGTGTATTGTGATGCGTCCATAGTTGGACTTATTTGTTTATTGATGTAGAATGGGAAGGTTATCGCTCTAGTATCCAGATGGATCTTTTTGAGGTCCTTTAGAAGAGAAGATGTAGATCTCCTATTGGATGGTTTGAGGTTTGTGAAGCTGGGTTGATAGGACCAGACTTAGCTCATCAAGCCATGGAGAAGGCGAAGATTTTTAAAGAAAGGCTAAACACAGGGCAAAGTCGTCAAAAATCCTATACAGATGTTAATAGGAGAGACTTGAAGTTTGAGGTGGATGATTGGGTTTTGTGATGGTTTCACCCATTAAGGTTTTTATGAGATTTTTCAAGAATGGGAAGTCAATCCCCGATATATTGGTCCTTACATGATATCCAAAAGAATTCACAACGTAGCTTATGAGTTGGAGCTCCCACCAAAGTTAGCAGTTGTCCATTTGGTATTCCACATTTCTATGTTGAAAATGTGCATGGGCGATCCTTCACTTTTCATACCTTCTGAGAGTATTGGTATTAAGGATAGCCTATCTTATGATGAGATACCCATTGAGATTCTTGTTCGTCGGGTTCACAAGTTGACAACTATGGAGGTTGCCTCAGTCAAAGTCTTACAGAGAAATAAATTTGTTGAGCAAGCTACTTGGGAGGCTGAAGAGGATATGAACAAGAGATACCCATACCTCTTTTCTTCTGGATAAATTACAAACTAAGGTACTAACTCTTTTCTTGGTACTTTTTAAGTTGATATGCTAAGTTATGTGAATTGCATTTAAGGTGTTTGAGCTGGGTGTTAGATGTTTTCCCACACTGTGTTCTACGTAGAGTGATCTCATTTGAGGAGGAATGTTCCCAAGAGGGATATATTGTAAAACTTTGTACTTTGAAAGAGATAAATTTAGATTCATACAAGTTACTCTTCAATTGTGAGTTTTGAGTCAACTTCAAGTGACCATAACTTTCCAGATGAGTTTGGTGCCCCATAAAGTATCAAATTGAAATTCTTTAATTCCTCTTACAAACGTCATTGAGTTTGCTAATTTCCAAGTTCGGATGAAGAAGATATGCATGTTTGAGTGCAGCCTATCCAATTAAGGCAATTCATCCATTTTAAGAAGGGGTATTTTTGTCTTTTCCTTACCCAACAAGCCTAGCACAATTTCCTCACCCTTTTAGGTGTTTAAGATGATTGGGATTTTTTTATTTATTTCAAAAAGGCACGGTGTTTTTCAGAGAGAAGTTCATGTGAAGAAAAATAAGAACGTGCAATATCTTGCAAGCATTGAGGATTTTCACGAACAACATAGTTCTTTCGAGGTATGTAAGCTCTCATAGTGTTTTATTTGTTCCCCTCATGTCAATCATGTGAATTTTATCTATAAATTCATTTCTGAGGTTGGTTGATTTGAATTCTTGAGAAATTCTTGAGGTTTTAGTTTCATTCTATAACAATGGAGTCTTGTTGAGTTCTTGAGGTGAGGGTCTTGCGAATGTTTGTTGTTCTTGATGGATTTGAGTGGGTTCTTGATTAATTTTTCTAGGTTTAAGAATCCAAATGATTTTGTAAGGGAATCATTTGATTCTAGATGAGTTAGGCCTTGAATTGAGCAAGAAAAAATCGTCGTCAGGAATGTGCCAGGGTCACTTGCCTCCGTTTATTTTCCGTCTGAGTTCTTTTAAATTGTGTTATAGATCTATTCTTAATTATAACTATCTAAAACTTCATTAATAATTTATAGATCCTACATATCTTAATCATAACTCTTAAATATTAATTTCAAATTAAAGTAAAAAGTAAGAGTAAAGTTTGAGAAAGTCCTTTTGAGTCATTTTGAAAAGTCTTCTATAATTTTTTGGAACATGTTTTAAAACTTGAGTAAATGAGTATGAGAATGAGGAGAGTTGAGATCATGTTTCAAAATGAGTTTGAGGGTACTAAGTATTCCCAAGTATGTAAGACATTTATGTTTATAATAAGAGGAAACCTTGATTTCTTAGTAGTTCATGAGGATTTTTTGAGCAATATCTCTCTGAGGAGAACCTTTTGAGTAATTATCTCAAATCTTGGAAGAGTTATGTTTTTAAAACAACTCAAAATCTTCATAAACCATGTATACCAACATGGGTAAATGACCATACTCTTTAGCCAATTCCTTATTCATTTTAAACATAACTTAGTGGATCCACTTAGTTGAGGATTTTCTATACTCCGACATGGTATAAGATAGTTCTAGCAGCGTGGCGAGATGTTATATCATCATGTCGCTCATAGAGATGGTTTTCGGTTAGAGAATATCCCAAATAAGACTAAAGAGTTTATTGAAGTATATTATATACAATTGAGGTATTATCTACTATTTAAAAAGGTTTATATAAATTGCATCCTTTCCTGTTGCATAAATATTGAGTTAAATTTGGATGAGTCGAGGTGAGCATGCTCTCATTTTTATCAGTTCAGCTACATATTCAAATATTTTGTTTTCCCCATACATGCTCGCACATACAATGTACTGATTACATTTGGCCTGCATCATTTCATGATACAGATACAAGTATTCAAGATCATCAATCGGGGCACCAATAATCCCGTCGCATTCCAGTTAGTTTTGGTAAGCCTCCCTCCTTTTAGTAGTCTTTACATTTATATTTCAGTTTTGTTAGGATATCATGGGTCTTGTCCCGACCTCCATCATAGTAGTTTAGAGGCTTCATAGACATTAGTTTTGAGGAGTCTTTTCCCTATCTTCAGTTGTGATCTTTTAAGACCTGAAGTAAACCGTTTATGTTGAATCGTATGCTTTTAGACATCTATTAAATTAGCCTTTCATTGAGATAGTATGAATTAATGTTTGTATTTGAGTTCTTCTGTTGTCATCTAAGTATTCCGTTGAGTATTGAGCCAGGCCAAGGATTCGTTTCGTGATGAACAATGGTTCTAAAGTTTCGGCCACATCCATAGTGTAGGCTCAGGGCGTGACACTAATAATATAAGTTTATATCAGTTAATATAGATACACTTGCAATGCATGTGCCCAAGATTAGTATGATAAAATTAACAAAAAAGATGCTAACTTTTGGATTTAACTTACCTTATAACTATAATAATAACAGTGACATCATGATATCACTTTTATTTATATCCACCTTTTTCGTGAAAATAAAGTAGGATAACTATATTGCAATAGAAATATGATAAAATGATTTATCGAGGATCAATACCTAATTGCATTCGAACAACCTGATGGGTATAGAAAGACATTGACAAACTTGTTGTAACATACTATATTCCTTTCACTGGGTATTTTCATCACACAGCGGTTGCATCAATGTCCTTCTCTATTTATTAATATTTTATATTTAATAGGAACTCTCTTTGACCAGTGCTATAGTAGATAGGGCACTAAGCATAACTCAAATATCCGCATATAAACATAGGAAAATTAAAATGAATTCATAAGACAAGGAATAATGCAACTAGAGTAGAAAAACAAATTAGAGGGATAAACAACCGTGTTTGTTTAGAAGTCGTGAGTTTTAACATCAAATTCTAACTGATAAACTTACATATAAGACCTATTGGATCCACCAAAATGGTATTTTCCATTATTCGAAATTGCATTTTTACTAGAAGATTTTTTTCCTTTGAACCAGAAGTTATATTCCATCTTCTAATTGTATTATGAAAATCTCATTAATAGTTTTTCAATTTGTTGTTCTTTTAGTCAAACAACTTAGATAATTGGCCTCTTTGGTTTTATTTTCCCGTTTAAATGTATCATTTTTCAAATTTGAAAAATTGGAGCTACTAATAATGATTGAAGTGGAGAACTTAACGCTCACAAGAAAAAAACATAACCCATGATTCTGGAGAATAGACACATTCTAAAAGTTATTCTAAAGCATAATGCAGCACTAAGAAGAATTTGATTAATCAAGCCTAAAATAACTTGAGCTAAGAATCTCTAATTTTGTTTGTTGTCTCTGTTATAGTCCACAAATTTCTTACCTAGCAAGCATTAGCACATTTTTTAAAACATATTACTCATGGAACTTACAATTTATTATTGCACTCAAGAAATACTACTTATTTCACTACCACAAATAGGGACTATCAGCTAATGTCAAAAACAACAATAACATCTATAAGACAAGTCCAAAATATTCAAAATTACAATCAACTTACAAGAAGAATAGTAAAGTCACTTTCATAGTTAGGCCAACAAATTACACCAAGACAGTACAATTCAATCCAAAAATGATGTAGTGGATGTATATGATGCAAACCTATCAAGTATGCCTACGCAATCCATCAATAAAATTGGGCAACTTTGATTCATAAATATAAATGGGCAGGCGTGAGAATCAAATCCATGTTTATATATATATACATATATACATATATATATGTATATATATGTATATATATACATATATATACATATATATATGTATATATATGTATATATATATATACATATATATACATATATATATATATGTATGTATATATACATACATATATATATATGTATATATGTATATATACATACATATATATATATATATGTATATATGTATGTATATATACATACATACATACATATATATGTATATATGTATATATATATATCAACTGGGCAGATGAGCCATTCCTATCAAAATGAATAAAATCTAAATGATGCATGTGTAAAGTCAAAGTGTTCAATAGCACTCATTCACAGTTGTCATTTTCTATCCTCCTTTCATCATATTTCTCTTTTTTATTTATTTCACATCAATTTTAAACTTCTTTATCAATCATTTTTCAAGTCCACAAAGAGAGTAAAATTCCACCTTATACACTTAGGATTCACTTCAAGTCAATAAATACACACAACACGAATTGAATAAAGAAAACTGAATATTTTCTCACTTCTCTATCACAACGACAACTTGAATGGCGAAGTAAAACCTTCCATGACTTCTTGGTCCTATCCTTAGTCCTTGGTTGTGCAAGAGCTTAACCTTAATTATAATCCTCAAGATTCTTATACAGCGTTGTTGAACCAATACAGCACATCTAAATCTTGACTAAACATTACTAAAACCTATTGAATATAAATAATCATGGGAAACCTACAGTTAAATTCATGATGGATGAGTGTAAGAGAATAACAAATATTAACAAAGAAACAAAAGATAAGATAACAAGCTTAAGTTGCGTCGATTTGTTGAAATAACGACTATAATAAAAATACATACATTCATAACTTAAAAGCTAAAGAAAAGGAGGAAAATAAGTTGACCTTATATCATATAATTAAATCCTAAAATATAGAAACTAACTAATCAGATTCTAGCAAACACTACGGCCTTATTTATGTGAAATTAATCCCATTTTAAAGTTGTATGCTGATACAACATAAGGTCAAACTAATCTCTAGCATTTGAGGCACCACTTTCAACACTCCTCCTTGACTCAAGAGTAGCAACCCCAAGTCTTCTTCTATGAAACCCAAATCATCCTCTAGGTAGGGCCTTAGTTAAAATTTCAATAGTCTGAAAATCAGTTTTGTAGTACACTTATTCCATATCACCAATCTTTTCTACCTCCTTGAAGAGATAAAGCTTGATATTGAAGTTTTATTTCTTTCCAAGTGAAAAGGGATTATTTGCAATTGAAATTGCAGGTTGATTATCAAGAAAGATTTCAGTGCTCTACTTTTGCTCCAAGTATAAATCTGCCAACAGCTCCTGAATTCAAAAGGGCTTGATTTGCAGTAGATGTAGCTGGAATGTACTCTACTTCAGCTCTATATTGAACCACAATATTTTCTTCATTGAACACCAAGAGAACATTCCAAAACAAAAACTACAACAATAATTTGAGGTGTTTCTCATATCAATTTAGCTATCTCCTCTGATACTACTATCCACTGCTTATCTTTGTCTTCAACTGTTCTTTGATATCTCTCCATCCACAGTGCATAAAAAAATTTAGTGTACACCAATCTCAGGAGATAACCATTATTATGCCTTTTGTGTTCAGAATAATCCACTAGGAATGTTGCTCTGATGTTGTTGCTTGATATGTTGATATGTTCATCGAGTTTAGTAATCCATGGAACATGCTTTTAGTGAAGTGAAAGGATAAAAAAAGGTGATCTCTCGACTCCAAATATCCTTGAAAAAGTGTACACTTCTGGTCAGCATTTATGCCCATGATGGTAATCTATAAGTAGTTAGGAGTCTATTTTGCAATGGCAACAAAAGCATGAATCTAGCCTTAGGTCTAGCTACATTGGCAAACATCATACCTATCCAAGGAACTCTATTTCTCTCCCTCATAAGTGGTAAGTAAATCATCTTGATGTTAAAATTTGTATGTCAATGTAATTGAGTTTTATCAAGTAAACTCATGGCTGCTATAATCTTCTTAATAATCTATGATTCCTGTTGTGGTATTTGAGTTGATATGATATGATGATTCTTGATGTAAAAATTTTGAATCCATATGATCCAAAGCTTATCAGCTCTATGAGCTAGATCCCAACATGTCTTTTTTATTCTTTTCTTGTTCCATATTTGTAGGAAAATAAGTCTTAGTCCATATGGTGACTTAGGAATGCACATATTCTCCTATGATATTATGGCCTATTTTGTAATAGTGTTGGCTCCAGACCAGATGCAACATCTATAGTAGGCCTTAATAAGCGTTATGATCTTAGAGGGAATCAAAAAAAACTGACCCAAACTATTTGTGTTCTACCTGTATAAGATAGTTTTTTGTTGTCCAAGAAGAGATTCTTGCTACAATTCTATCAATAAGAGGAGCCCATTGGCCGACAGACATCTTCTTGGTGGATAGCAGTATACCTAGATATTTGAATGATAATTCCCCAACCATAAAACCAAACTTCAGTATAGGCTCTCTTCTATTTGCTCATTGATGGCATCAAAGTAGAAAGAGCTCTTAACAATGTTTGCTTGGTATAAGGCAGCAATAAAAGGTTTATCACCTCTTGCAAATAGTAAAAGATCCTTTGCAAAACATAGTTGAGTCATAAAAGTTTAGAGCACTTGGGATGACACTTGTACTGTCTATTTACTTTGAAATTATCTAGACATCTGGTCAAGTACTCCATAGAAATAGAAAATAAATAGGGAGATATAGGGTCTCCTTATCTAACTCCCTTAGCAGTATCAAAAGGTTCAATAGGCTCACCATTTACTATGATTGAATAGTGAACAATTTGCACTCACTCTAAAATTCGTTGAATCTAAAAGGAAAGCAAAGCCCTTCTAGCATCTATTTCACATAGCTCCACTCTACAGAATCATATGCTTTATGTAGATCAATTTTGATCGTGCACTGGGGTGAGATATGCTTTGTAGCATAGGCTCTCTCTAGTTCATTCTACAAAATTATGTTGTCAACTATTTTCCTACTAGGATCAAATCCATATTGTGCTTCACATAATATGGTAGGCATAACTTTCTCAAACCATGAAGTAACAATCTTGGTAATTATCTTATATAGGGTAGAGCTGCAGGCAATTGGTCGATCATCTTTGATGTTATTTTGTGCACAATTCTTTGGAATTAGGCATATCATAGGAAAATTAATAGGTCTATATATTTTCCCTGATTGAAAATAATCCATTACTGCATCACAAATTTCATCTTTAGTTGTTGTCCGTGAGTTTTTAAATAAGTATGCATTGTATTTATATAAAAATGAGCTTTATCATCTGATAATTCGTTCAATGCTTCATATACTTCCTTTTAAGTGGCATTTTTCCATAACTCCACTCCTTGAGCATGAGAAACAGTGGGACCCTTTTGCATTGCCTGTATGTTGACACCAGGAATAATTGGTTTGGATGTTCCCATAAATCCTTTATAGAAGTCCATAATCTACTTTTTTATGCTGTCTGAATCAGACAATTTAATCATTGTGCTATATTTAAGCTCATGTATTTTTTCCTGGTATTCCTCTATTTCATTACTACATAAAAGTATTTATTGTCAGCATCTCCTAGCTTTATCCAATGGGATCTTGATTTCTGTCTTAAGGAACTTTCTTCAATATTACTCCATCTTTCAATGTCCTACAAATATTTTTTTTTACTTTATGTGGTAGATCATTCGAGCATTGTGAAACTATCTCGCTTTGGACCTGGGCAATACATATTCTGGCTTTGGACTTTCACAATATCCATTATGACATTGATGATCTTTTCTGTAATATTCAAGAATTTTTCCTTATTCAGTCACTTAAGCTCAAGCTTTAGAGCTTCGAGTTTTTCCCACACTTTTGCCATCTTCCCTTTTGGACTGTGTTTATTCTAGACTAATGCTACAATATTATCAAATATTTTATGATCACCCCAAATATTAAAGAATATAAAGGAAGTTTTGGCCTCTATACAACCCTTTCAACTTTGAGTAGGATGGGAGAATGATCAAAGGTATTAGGAAGATCACATGTCCTCATTGGATCATCAAATCTCAATTCCTAAATACTCTATAAAATTTGCTACAGATTCTATTTTCTCCGAGCTGTTTATTGCTCCAAGTATAATAATCTCACCTCCAAGGTAGTTCATTCATCTGTATATCTTGCATGCACTAACTGAAATCTCTTATCTCTACAGATGTGACACGAACACCATATATTCTATCATTCTGGTGAAGTATACCATTAGAATCACCTCCTTTTATCCTTCATTGTGAGACAACTTTGCTAATATCTCTTAACTTATCCCAAAAGCATTTTCTCTGTTCTATAGTGTTGAATCCATACATGGCATTAAAGGAAACACTAAAGATCACTAGTAGTGGTAGTTCTCACGCCTTAAGCAACACCTGAGACGCGGACACAGGACCTAGGATCAAAAGTGACCCCAAGCTAACCCTGCTGGCATGACACGAGCATGCTAAGAATAATAAAGACTGATGCGGAAGCTGATCATAAGCAAAGATGAAATGATGGGTCAGATACTAAAACTGAAAAATATCAAATTAGAGAGTTTAATACAAGAAAAATATCAAACTCAAATACAGAGCTGAATCGAACTATGTCAGAAAATACCCTTTATTTGACTAGAAATGCTAGGACATGCCCAAGCTAAGTCTAGCAAAACTGAAACTAAAATAAGTAAAAATTGTAAGATAACATGACTATTGTCCTCGAATAATGAGGACTCACCACTTATGTTGCTGAACTAGAGATTGAGAACTAATCTAAGCGTGATTTGGATGCTGAAAACCTGAACCTACATCACAAGAAGATGTAGCGCAGAGTATGTGTTAGTAATTGAAAGGTACTGAGCATGTAGGATAGAGTAAAGTTGAAATAAACATATAACTGAATAAGCAATAATTCAAGAGTATAATCTTAATATGATATAGATACTGAATACTGGGCTAACAGAATGTAATAACCAAATTGATAACATGCTGAGACTGAATACTGATTGTACTGAAATGTGGCCAATGCAATGGAGTCTGACCGAACCGTGGGAACTACTAATAACCGATAATAAACCCACATGAGCTAAATATGGATTTTGATGTATACGCTCCATCGAGAGGACCCAATACACATGGCCAAAGGTGTAGAGGCATGCTGGCGTGATCACTAAAATGATGCCCACAAAGGGGACTTACAAACTTCGTGGCTCGTAGTTCTGGGACTATATGGATGACTGACCCTAGTCCAACTCGTTATTCACTACACCATTTTAGTCATAAGGCCACACTAAATCTGGACAACACTTGTAAAGTGTTACCTAAAATATTTGTAACTACGCTTTTAAAGTGTTGCCTTAGTTTTTGCCTTTTGACTATGGTAATATTTGCTATTGGCAACACTTATAAAGCGTACTGTTTAACGGTATAGGATACACGTTATAAGTGTAGTCAAATTATTACATAATTAGCAACACTTATTTACACATATGATTACACTTTTGAAGTGTGCTATTTTTATAATTCTAAAAGCAACACTTGACAAGTATGACCTTTTAATTATCTTAAAATTTTCACCAAAATATTGTATCACCTCCCATATATTCAACTCTCCCTCCAATTTCTAATTGGCCCAAAAAAAAAAACACTCAATACAGAAATAAAAACGTTTTTCCCCAAACCAAAATTTGTGCTGCTCTTTGCCTAAAGCACTACTCAAAAATTGAATCGTAAACCCTAGTTTCTCTCTTTCTCAATTTCACCCAAAAATTCTCCAGTAACCTTATCAATGGCATGTGGGGATTCCCTAATCCTTTTTCACCTTTGTCCTAGAGATGGGAGAAACAATTCGACGAACTTTGAATTTAGAGGAATTGGAGAATCTACGAGCAGTGGCGATGAAGATAGATTCAGGTGCACGGTGAATATGCCAGCCTTCTTTTTGTTCGTTCTTATCACTCTGTTGGATATCAATGAGGAGCCTTTTTGTCTTATGCCTTTCAGTTTTGAGTTTGAACAACTATCTTTTACTGAAGAACATATCAAGGAGCTCATCTGGAGGGAATCTATGAACTTCAATCCAGATCCAACTCATTGAGAGAGATGCTGTTTTATAATTTCTATTGTTTCATAAATTTTGTAAGGTACTTATCAAACCTCTCAATGACCCTTGGAAAATGTAGATCCAAACGTTTTTCTTGGACTTTTTTGCTAAACCAATTGTTACATTGGACAAGCAGATTCCAGTGAAAGGATCCCCGGATATCCCATCTAACTGGCTAGCCATTGACACGTTCTCAGCCACCACATCCTAGCAATTGATTCCTTTTATCTCTGGTAAGGCTTTAGGATCCCAGTGAGTGTCAGCATGTGAACCATAGTTGCCTGTCGTCCAAAATACCCATTTCATGGTGTGCAGTTTCATCCTCTTGACATATATATATATATATATTTGATGTATCCCCCTCGCCCCACGCTAGTCTTGATCCGTATCCCTAATTTTTTCTGGATGGCTGTAATGTCTTGAATTCTCACATCTTGAATTCCTCTTGACATTTCACTTCCTAATGCTATAGCTGAACTGTAAGGTGAAATGCAAGTGAGATGTTTGATGATAAATGACTTGTTGGCTTTTCGTATTTTATACCATACTCATCCCAGCTAGTTTTGACTGCTACACAATCATCTCCAGATAAAATGTAGTTGTCCTCTAGTTTTCTAAGTTATTGTTAACTATGTTCTTTGTTCTTTCTGTTAGTTGGTGGTGGTGTTACAAATATAAATCGGTGAGCATGTAAGCATTTGATTCTATCTTTCTTAGAAATTATTGGTTTTGACATCTTCATTCTACTTCTGAAGTTCTTGAATTTGTACTTTGTTTTCATTCTACTTACAAAGTTCTTGAATTTGTACTTTATTTTCTTTTTGGGTGCTCTTAATCGTATATCTTTATTAATTTTGAGGAATTGGATTATTTGATCAGATTCCTCTTATGAGAATAATTAATTAGCGTAGGTTCTTTTTCATGTAACTGATATGCTCATAATTCCAAAGCTCAAGAGGTACATTTTCTATATTACTGCTAATCAATAGTAATAAGCAATATATCGTAACAGTAAAAATGACTTTTGATATAGTATTCATTTCCTTTCTTGTATATTTCCATTTTGTAATATCATTGTCTAATACCTAAGAACAATCCACCATAAAAAACAAAAGAGCTTACAACGAATAATGAATAAGCTACACAATTGTAGTACTGTAATAGTTTGCTGCAACATTTTCTAAGAAGTCAAACTTTGGAGGTCATAGGAAGATTTTTTATGTGCACTGTAATGCAGTCAAGTTGTTTGATGATATGCTTGAAGAGTTGAAGTAATATTTTTACTGCTTCTCTTTCTTTTCTTCACAGGAATTCTAGCGCTTACATATGAACTCGATTATGTTTGGTGAACATATAGTCGTATACATCCTAAAAACAAAAATATATATAGTTATGTAAGTTCTTATATATCAGTTGTGGTAGTAAATATGTGAATAGACATGTTTCTAAATAACCTATACCAAAATTTTTCTAGTCCAAATTCTAGGACTGGCTATGGTGAACAACTAGGTCCTGAACTAAAAAAAACATCTACTTCCCAAAAGTCAATAGATGTACAAAGTAGTCGGAGCCCCGCTCTATGGGGCCGTTCTCCTGTGAATATCATTCAAATAACTATATAGTGTATTTTTCTCCTACTTGTCACACATATACGTATTATTATGTAAGCTTTAGACTTTACAGATTGACTTAAATTTGGTAATTCAGTTGTTGCCACTACTTTGGTTTTAGTCAAACTATACCGAATCTCTAGAGTATAGATTTCAAGAAACGAGCATCTCCAAAACAATAAAGAAATCTAGAAGGAGCTAACAGTAGCTTCAGGTCTATTTGTTGTCAATTGAAGTTAAAAAGCTCCCTTGGTAAATTTTAGATTTAGAATATTGAGGAGGTATAGTATTAGTTGAGGTTCACTAAATTCTAACTATCAATTTTAATCCTCTTAGTGTTGGTAGTTAAAATCTTATAATACTGTTTTTGTTAGGAAGGAAAAGGGGGTGACAAAAGGAACTTGAAAGCAAGCTCCTACTGCTTCACTTTTTCTCTCTACAAAAGTAGAAGCATGAGGCATTTGAACTAGGTTGTGTGGCATCTCTTCTGGGGATCGTTTATTCAAGACACATATATAACACATGCCGTGCCTTTATTACTCATTCCATTTCACCTTAATTCCATCGCCATGGCTCGGCGAGTTCGTTGACGTCTCTTGTTCTCAACGTGAGTTATCTACTATTTTTTCTCTGATAACATTCACTTTGCTAGGTCTCTGTTGGTTCATCTACATTTATGGAGTTTATACCTTTATATGATTTGTGGATGCATGTTTCAAATTGATACTCTCTCTATTTTCTTTTACCCCAAAATTGAAACATTATATTGTTACAAACTATTTGTATTTTGTGCTATTCTTTACTTAACTTAAAATAAAAATATTTAACACAAAATATTAAATTTAATTTGGGTATAGTAGAAATCCTTTCGTCTCCTTTGATATAAGCTTTTAATTTTAGTTGTCGGCTGTCCAATTTTTAACACAAATCAGCTCTAAGATTGTAGGTATAGTGAACATCAGTATTCTAATATCGATTGGATAATTTCGCTTCATGTAAGTTTTCTGATGAAAATTTCAATGTTGTTTTTTGTTTATTAGTGTTTTGGGGATACTTTGAAATTTTTAATCTTTTGTTTTACAGACTAAGAAAGTAAGGAAGGAAATGGAAGAAAGGCAGAAACAACAAGCGAGGGTGTTGGTTGCAGCAATCGCAGAAGGTGTATCAAAAAAACTGAAAGAAAAAGATGAACATATTCAACGAATGGGGAAAATTAATATGGCTGTACCTCTAAGCAATTCAGCAATTTTGATCGCATCTGAAGGGTATCTTCAATGAAATCACTGCTTTTGGTTTGACGATTTCTCCATGGTAAAGCACAAAATATGATTTGTCGATGTCACGATTAAAAAGTACTACTTTTGGTTTGGCAATTTTTCGTAGATCTATTTGAGTTCAACTATGAGTTTTCTTACTGATAACAACAATCAATTACCAGGCTGATGAGATCGTAGTATAATACAACGATGCCCAAAATTGTTGTTGATGCTCTCCTTAAAAGCATAGTGCTATGTAAGCCCTTTAAGTGAAGTTTTTGCATATAGCTCCTGAGTGATGATTACTTTTATACAAAATTCTTATAGTTCTTGATTATTGTAGTGATGAACAAAAATAACAATCATTTCAGTTAAGAGTATGAATAAGCCCTTTGGCTATTTTTGGAACGTATAACATTAGTAGCTTATAGCTCATGATTACATTAGTGATGGCACTGGGTAGAACTAGAAACTATTTCCATGAAGAGTAAGAAAAATTGTTCGACTGTTTTGGATAACTCATAACATTAGCTTATGTACGGTTCAGAACTAATAAGCTGAAAAGGTATAACTTAAACTTCTTGTTAATTGTTCTATGCCAAATGCTCCAGTATAACACACATTTCAGCAACAAAGAGCTCCCATGGCAGGCTATATAATATCTGAACTTAGAATACTAACAAGGATTAAGAGAAACAAATCTAACTTCATGCAAGTATTCAGCTTTAGGTTAAAAAATTCAGGTCTATCCCTAAAATTACTCATTTTCCTTGTGACATTTCGAACTTCACCTAGAAATAATCACATTAGCCAGTGTTATAGTAAAAAAGTCTATGCATATCTGTAACTTAGGCCTGAGTGACTACTTTATGTTTATTACGCCAATAGGCAATGAGAGATCAAACCAGAAAGAAGTGGCTCTTCCATCTAGTTGTCAAGCAGAAACTTGAACTGCAATCTCATATTCCGTGTGACTGATCAGTAAAAAAAAGACTCATTGTCAGTGGATTGTACAACCCCATGAACATTCATGAGCTTACAATATTTTTCTGAAGTTTTTTATTAACTGGTACCAATAGGATCTCATCTTACCCATTTTTATCCATAGGATATCGTTCACGCAGCCTGTCCTCAAAATCATCTTAAAATAACAGTTGTTTTAGGTTCTAATTTTTAGTTTTTTGTAGCTCAAACCAACCTCCTCTATAAGACCTCATAAAATTATCCAAAATTTTCTTTTCTCTGTAATGAGTTTCCTTGAAAAATAGATTTGTGAATTTTGTTGGTTGATTTTGCAGAAAATTATTATAAAGGTAATTGAAATGCTTAATATTTTGGAACTTGCCAAGGAATTGGAGCAAGGCCGGAATTGTCTTCTCTCTGTACTTTGTTTTTGGTAATGAAAATCCTAACCTCACAATGTCTGTATTTATATAAATAAAATATTTTACTAACATCTACTTCTAAGCTATAGGTATCAGGTAACTCTGTTCACTAATTACTAAATCACCTAGTGTTTTATATCTATTGCGATTTGAGGCTAAGAGCTTAGGGTGCTCGACTCACTTCATTGATAGAAAGGTCACATCTTTGGATGCAATTTTGATTTAAACTTATTGTCTGAAAAAGAAAAGTTATCATGTGACACTATCTTTTCTTTCAACAAATGCTATAACAATATTATATGTTCACGTCTTCCCATAACAAATGCTATAACAAATTCAATTTTATTATATTACATATAGTTTAAGCTTGTTGTCAATTTAAGTTGACCAGGTGTTTTGGAAAATTACACTTTTGTAAATTGAGTTTTGAAATGTTTGTGCTTCATTTTCTTTGCTTTTAGATTATCTATGACTATGTATGAGTAAGTTGCTTTTTAGTTTGAGGTAGCATGGACATGAGGAGAAAGCTAATTTTGAAATATTTATCTGAAAGCTTGTATATATATTTAAAATTGCCTATTTTCACACGAATTAAGTGATGTTGTTGGTGAGGTGAACACATGATGAACATCACATTTAAAAGATTGTAAATATCATATTGGAAAGTAGTTCTGCCCAAATTACGACTCCTACAATCTCCACTGAGATAACAATGTCGTCAGGATATTGGCAGCCCACTACAAACCCAGGAACTTCACATTTACGTTTTGGTTCTACATCAAAGCATGCATGCCTACATCTTCTGCATGTGCTCTTTTAATCTGCATGATTTTTTTTTTCAATTGTTCTCTATTTTTCCCTGCATTCTATTTGTTATTTTAGTTGTTGTCTTGGAAGTTGCTGAGGTAAATATAGCTTGTGAAGTAGGAACATCAAGCATGGTGACATCTGGCTCGGAACAAATAGAATTATTTTGCAGTTATAGCAGCCTATTTAAGTCCTTTCCTCTCCTCCTTGATCTCACACAACTTGTATTAAGCTTTTCAGTTTGTAATCATCTACAGTATCGCTTGTTTGTTCAAGTACAGAAATAGTTTTTGAATGTTGAACCATACTGAGAGGGTGTCATAGGTTTATTGTTATTCTTCACCTATTTCCTTGGTAGATATTTATTTTGTCTTTTTTTTTTTTTTGTTTTGAAATGTGAGTACTTATTATCATCATATTATAACTGTATAGGTGCTATTTTTTTTTATCAACATTTCTAGGATTCTAAAAAATACTAAAACATAACAGTTGTATGTCTAGTATAAAATGTGACACTAGTATCTAATAGTTCAATGTTGGCATGGATATAAAGAGAAAAACTAAGTAATGAGTGGATATTATGTTTCAAGTAGTGTCTAACATTAGCATGTGATGTTCCGTAAATTCTAATTTACATGTATCCATATTTATTTTATGGAATATCATATCAATTTAGTTTCAACTTTCCCAATATTGAGTCTGTGTTTGCAAAGACCATTCTCTCTTAGTATTATTGCTATTTTAACATGACATTAAATGATGTCTCATCAGTTTATAGTGTATAGTTGTATCTTCAAACCAAAGCATTAGTATAAGAATAACAAGTGTAGTGCATTCTATCATCTGCAGGATTCGGCAGGTGCTCTCTGCACCTTTGGAACGACAAACTCAACAATGACTAGTGTCGAGTGTGAATTTTTTTCTAACATTTAATTTTATTTTGAATGTGTAGGAAAATGAAGGAGATCAAATTTGAATAATGGCCCTAGGTCAACTAAATATATCGGAGCAAGCGATATAGTTTATTTGAACTATTATTATATGTTTGAATACATTGTGAAATTTATTTGTAGCATACCTCTTTAAGATATTCCTTTCTAAGTATGTTGTACAAAACATTATTTTTTATGTTTATTGTAAATCTATACATTGAATTATTTATTAGCTATTATTAAATGTTTGAGATCATTTATGTTATACAATTATGTGATAACTGAATGCCAATTGTGTGGCTACAAGGATGCCAATTGTGTGGCTTATTAATTAAAATATGTAGCATGTACATTAGAAAAGGCTACACTTTATAAGTGTTGTCGTTGAAGTGGTATAAAAAGCTACACTTTTAAAGTGTGACCAATTAATAACAAAGCAAAGGCCACGCTAGAAAGTGTTGTTTTATCAAATAAAAGTGTTGCCAATGAGATGCTACAAAGCATGGCCTTTGTACCTCATCAGCTACTCTTTTTAAGTGTAGCTGCTACGGCAACACTTGAAAAGTGTAGCCTAAAGTCAAAGGTTACGCCTGTTTAGGCCACCCCTAAAAAAGCGTCCCCCAAAGTCAAAAAGTGTTGCCTTTTCTCAAAGGCCACACTTTACATCTGTGGCTGAAAGCCTAAAATGGTGTAGTGATTATGCTACTCCCAATAGATTAAATGACTAAGACATTATGACTAAAATTCTGAAATGTACTAGATAGCTCAAAACTTACATGGAAACTAAGAATGAACATTTGTATACTGATAATTACAAAATCAAGAATGAGGTATGCATATCTGAAATATGAAAATATCTGACCTAGCATGTTTATAACTAAAGAAATAGATAGCTTAGGTTCAGGAATTCATGTAAGAAACGAAGTAATAACATGATAATCTGATTTGGAAAATATAAATAACTAATTCATGATAATTTGTTGTATTTCTAGAAACCCTAGGTCTAGTTGAAAATACGAAATCAAGAATTTGACTGAAATTTCGGGACCTAATGGGCGAAAGGAACCCACTAGTGAATCCCACATTCCTGGTGAAGAATTCCATGGAGAAATCTTTTAATTTCGGGCGAAGAGTTGATGAAATCTTGTTACGTTGTTTAACTAAGGTTTTGTTGCCTCTTTCTTCTCTCTAGCATTCTAATTTTCCAAGTGTTGATGAAAGATCTGACTTATGTAAGTTCTAGTTATTTTTGTAGGCTTAAACTAATAAAAACCACAGAGTTTAGGGTTAAAACGACATATTTTAGGGGTCTAATGAAATAGGAAAAGACAAAAAGACCACTAACTTAAGTTGCAAACAGGGCTGACCACGGCCACTTCCACAAATTGTGAAAAGGACCACAGACCGTGAAGTAGGTCGTGGTCTTTAGTCTAGAAGCAGGGGGTTCTAGGGTATGGTCCACGAGCGTGATGTGTCCACAAATTGGACTCATTTAGGGCTATAATTTAATAGAAATTGTGTCCTCAAATTCTTATTTTATCTCAATATTTGATGAAAACCCTTAAGTTTAAGGTATTTGAAAATTGAAGGAAAGCATTGACACTACTATGCAAAAAGGAATGAAAAAGCTAAAAATAATAAGAAAATGAAGGCCTAAGGATCGTCAAGTCCACTTGTTGAATCACCAAAGGGTCTCACATCCCCGAGCCTGAAGGAAAGGATCAAGTCGGTAGAACAAGGGAGTAGTTGGCGCATCATCGAGAAGTTCCGCGAAGTAGTACTATTTCTCCCAATGACCCAAAGCACGATGATATCAAAGGATGGTGCAAGAATGCGATGAACTACACAAAAGGGCTATCGTCGAGTTGATCGGCGATTCCGACTAATGACGCAGAATGATCCATCGCAGCACAACTTTTTGAAAACAGTAAATACTCGTTGAGAGTTATAGAGTATATATCATTAGAATATATCAGATTCTAAATATAATTTTTAGTACTTTTATTTTTTGCTCTGATTTTGAGAGGGTTTTGAAACTTGAAGAAGAAGATAGTTTTATCTCCAAGGATTTGGAGTTGGGTCTCTTGGATTCTTCATTCTTGGCCTGTAACAAGAGTTAAATCTTTATACCCATTTGAATGCAAGCTCATTTAGGTATAATTTTCTATCTCTTGATGTGTGGCTAAGAAAATCCATTCTTAGGGTATGATTTAGTAAATATGAGTTGATATTATTGTTGGGTCTTGCTTGTTGATAGGTTAGACGTAATTTAATGGTGATTTAGCCTAATGGTTGTGGTTTAATTGAATAGGTTTGTAGTTGAAAATACAAAACCACCCATGTGCTTTCGACTTGACCAAGAGGGAGGTCGCGAAACCAAGACCGCTAGACTGATGGCCTAAGGAGTGGGTGGACATGAGGTTCAGCCCGAGAGGGTGAGCCCTAGTCCAATATCCTAGCACTCAACTCGAGAGAGTGAGTGGGGTAAGGCGTAGGCTGGCCTTCATGTGGCAAATGGGTGTTTGAGAGGAACACATTGGAAACGAGGTAAGTTGCCCGAGAGGGAACTTATTTCCATCTAAAGCTTTGCCTAGTCACTATTATCTTGCAAATTTCCTATTGAAAGAACATACCTATCGATTTATACCAATACATATTGCGGTCACATCCTAAGAATCTCCTCTCATACATAGATTTCTTTGTTGTTTTTACTATTTTTGCTACACTTGTGACAAAACCCCCATTTGATATTTGACACCTTTGTTTCACCCCCTTTAATTTACAACGTTTTTAATCGTTAATATCTTTAGATACGACTAGTTAGAACTAATTTTATTTTTCTATTAATTCTCAAAACCACTCCCTTGGGACTCGACCCCAACCCTTGGTTGGGCTATACTATTTCACGATCGTAGACGCTTGCATCGGATGTTGTGTCATTGATTATGTAATATCAGAGCCCCTACGACGGCCCGTGTGGAGGACTATAGACTGATAAGCTCCCCGTGGTCCTCACTTGAGCTGAGGTATGGAGGCTCAAGGCTAGGGGCCTATTCGATAGCCTTCACGGACCACCCTACGACCCGTGTAAGGGACCACGGACTGTGAAGGTCCTTATGGTCTTCACTTGGGTGTGAGGGTCTAATGGGCTGGCTAGGGGGACTACTGCCTCGACTCTACAAATGCCACCACGGTCCGTCATCAAGACCACGGCCCGTGAAATGTCTCGTGGTCTGATGTCTTGGCCTTGTGGGATCCAGGTCTTGACCATGGGGATGTGAATGGACCGTGGACCCTATCACGGTCCATAAACCCTGTCGTGGTTCAATGCTTCAGTATGTTTTGCAAAAAAAAACTTTGGGTCTGGTTTTTGAGGTGTTATAATATCTCCCCTTTGGGATCATTCGTCATCGAATGAAAACTAAACTAGCTAAAATGGAGGGGAAGAGCAACAACACTACTACTAAACACTGAAGACTAATTTCTGACTGTACTAATTTCCAAGAGCATGCAAATACACTGAAAATGCAAGTACAGTATGAAGGAACATTATACTAAGACTGATTTTACGCATGAATGACTCAAAAGATGAATAGGAACTATTACCTCAAGCTGGAGTGGAATAGGAAGTAAAGAGGTTAGGATACTTGGATTTCATGGCTGCTTCAGCTTCCCAAATAGCTCCCTCTACAGACTGACTCCTCCACAAAACCTTGCTGAAGCGGCTTCTTTTTTTCTCAACCTCCAAATTGAAATTGATAAGGGCCTACATATCTAGGACAGAGCTTCCTTTTCTTGCCAAATCTCATCACCCCCTTCATAGGTGACACCTACATGAAAACCCAATCATCAACTTAGAACTCAAGTTCCCTTCTCCTTACATCTACATAAGACTTATGTCGACTCTGGGTTGTCTTAAGTCTATCTCTAATGAGTTGCACCTTCTCCACTGCATCAAGAACTGAATCTGGCCCTATCAAGGCTACTTTACCTACTTCAAACCAACCGACTAGAGATCTACATCTACGCCCATACAATGCCTCATAAGGGACCATCTGAATGCTAGAATGGTAACTATTATTGTAGGCGAACTCTATAAGAGAATGGTGATCATCCTAACTACCCTTGAAGTCAATCATAGAAGCTCTCAACATGTCCTATAAGTTCTGAATGGTATGCTCTACCTGACCATCCGTTTGTGGATGAAATGTTGTGCTAAGATTAATTTGAGTGCCAAGACCATTCTAAAATGACTAAAAGAAATGAGAGGTAAACGAAGGACCTCTATCTTAGATGATTGACAAAGAAACCCCATGCAACCTGACTATCTCATTAATGTAAAGCTTGGTGTAGTCCTCCACCTATTCAGTAGTCTTAACCTCCAAGAAGCATGAAGATTTAGTAACTCTATCAACTATCACCCAAATGAATTCATGATGTCTGTGAGTACGAGGTAAACCTGTGAAGAAGTCCATATTGATCACTTCCCACTTCCAAGTAGGAATGTCAATCTCTTGAGTCATTCCTCCTGGTTTCTAATGTTCTACGTTGACTTGTAGGCAATTGGGGAACTTAACCACAAAATCTTCTTTATCTCTTTTCATGCCATTCCACCAATAAACTTCCCGCAGATAACATTTCGTCTTAGTGGCGCTTGGATGAACAGAATATCTGGAGTTATGGGCTTATGCAAGAATTTGTTGTCTTAACTCACCCACCTTAGGAACACATAATCGACCCTAATAGCAAAGTACACCATCTCCCCCTTGGGAGAAAACCTCCACCCTCTACTGGTGGATTGCACCATTTAGCTCAAGCAATATCGGATAACTGTGTTGCTTTTCCTTAACCTCCACTACCAAAGAAGATTCTAACCCATTTTGAATTGTTACAACACCATCTAATATGCTCATAAGATGAACACTTAAGCGAGCAGGTTTGTAAACATCTTTTGGTAGCACTTTTCTTTCTTCCTCAACATATGCTACACTACCCATAGATAGTCTGCTAAGGGTATCTTCTACTGAATTTGCCTTACCTGGATGATAATGCACATTCATGTCATAATCCTTGAGGAACTCAAGCCATTTTCTCTAGCGAAGATTCAAATCTTTCTGGGTGAACACGTACTGGAGGCTCTTATGTTTTGTGAACACATCTACATAAGCACCATACAAGTAGTATCTCCAAATCATGAGTGCAAACACCTCTGCTCACTGCAATAGCACACAACCTAGGCCAACTATAGATACATCACAATATATCACATAATTGTATGAACCTTCTGGTAGAGTCAAACCAGGAGCTATAGTCAACCTAGTTTTCAATTCTGTAAAGCTTTTCTTACAATCATCTGACTACTGAAACTTGACCATCTTCTAGGCCAACCTAGTTAATTGTGAGGCTATCGATGAAAATCCTTCCACGAACCTTCTGTAATAACCAGCTAGACCCAAGAAACTTCTGATATCGACATGAGAGGTAAGTCTGGGCCATTATTTCACTGCTTTAATTTTCTGGGAATCCACTCGAATCCCTTTGCTGGATACTATAAGCCCAAGAAAAGCAACTAATTATAACCAAAACTCGCACTTGTTAAATTTGGCGAATAATTGGCGATCTTTGAGTGTTTGCAGAATAACCCTCAAATAACTCGCATGTTCTTCCTCATTCCTAGAGTAAATAAGGATATCATCAATAAAGACGATAACGAACAAGTCCAAATACTACATGAACACTCTGTTCATCAATTTCATGAAAGTTGCAGGAGCATTAGTTAGTCTAAATGACATAACTACAAATTCATAATGGCCATAATAAGTTCTCTGAAGGCTGTCTTCGGAAAGTAACTATCTCTGACTTTGACCTGAATATAACCCCATCTGAGGTCTATCTTTAAGAAATCACTAGCACCCTGAAGTTGGTCAAACAAGACATCTATCCTGGGGATGGGATACTTATTCTTGATTGTGACCTTGTTCAATTGCCAAAAGTCAATGCATATTTTGAGAGAGCCATCTTTCTTCTTCACAAACAACTCCACCGCCCCCATTGAGAAATATGTGGTCTGATGAAGCCCTTATCTAAAAGGTCTTTCAACTGCTCTTTCAATTCCTTAAGCTCAGATGAAGCCATCCTATATGGAGGAATAGCGATAGGCTGGATATTTGGAAGGAGATCAATTCCAAAGTAGATTTCCCTATCTGGAGGAACTCTGGGAAGATCTTCTGGAAACACTTGTAGAAACTCATTAACCTCAGAAACTGACTCAAGAGTTGGGGTTTTGGAGCTTGAATCCTTAACCCAAACTAGATGATAGATATAACCCTTAAAGATAATCTTTCAAGCATTAAGGTAAGAAATGAATCGACCCATAGGTTCTAAGATACTACCCTTCCATTCTAAGATTGGTACGTCTAGAAACTGAAAACAAATAATCCTAGTTCTACAATCAACTGAGGCATAACAGGAATGTAACCAATCCATGCCTAGAATGACATCGAAGTCTACCATTTCTAACTCAACAAGGTGTACTGAGGTGACTTTCTAATAGATTGTGATAGCGCAATTTCTTTGTACCCGTCTAGCTATAACTAGGTCACCGACTGGAGTAGAGACTGAGAAGGGTTCTGAAAGTGTTGCACTAATATCACACTTAACTGCTATATAAGGAGTTACAAAAGAAATAGTAGCCCCTCGATCTAACCAAGCATAAACATCAAGATCAAAGACTCGTAACGTACCAGTGGCTACATCAGGAGAATCTTCCTGATCCTAGCGAGCCTGAAGAGCATGGAGCTTGTTCTAGCGCTGCCCGCCACCGGTACCAGATGAGTTACCCTAGTCGGGCGACTTGCTGGTGCTTCTCAAGTTGTGGACTGAGCTCTACTATTGCCTCCTTGATCCTGTTTAGAAGGACAATCCCTTAACCTATGACCAGACTGACCATACCCAAATCAGCCTTCCTTTCTTGCAAGGCACTCGCCAGGATGGTTCTTACCACACTTAGGGCAAGTTGGGTAGGTTTTGGTACGTGTAACATTCCCCTGAGACATAGAGCCTGATTCCCTACCTTTGTCATGTTATCTGAATTTGGAGGACGGAACACTAGCCAATAAAGTTACTGGAGCTGAAAACTTCAACTGACCCTGCGAGTGATTTCCACCACTCGACTTCTGTTGAGACTGCTCATAGTTTCCATTCCTAGCCTTTTTTTTTTCTCCTTAGCATGATCCCTAAGATTAAAACCCTCAACCTATTGAGCATGAATCATGAGCCTAGAGATGCTCATATTTTCCAGCAACATAGCATTTCTACACTCTGTCCTTACCAATTTTGACACTCCATATAGAAACTTATTTATCTGAGCCTCAGAATCAGAAACCATGTGAGGAGCATACCTGGAGAGTTGGGTCAAATTGAGCCCATACTCTTGGACTATAATGCTACCTTGTCTTAAGTTCATAAATTCCTGAGCTTTTGCCTCCCTTAGCTCTCTTGGGAAAAACCTTTCAAGAAAGATCTCACTAAAGCAATCCCAAGTGATAGGAGATGCATTTGTACCCCTGCTATCTTTCCACTGAGTATACCAAATATGAGCTACATCATTAAGCTGGTAAGATGCTAACTTAACCCAATCATTCCCGGTTACCTGCATCACTTCAAAATCTTCTTGAACTCATCAATAAAGTTTTGAGGATCCTCACCAATCTGTGATTGTAAGAACTCTGGCAGATTCATCCTAACAAAATCTCGCACTCTGGTTGCAGCTAACCCGACATTAGCATTTGCCAGAATTGGAGCCCGATGATTATTCTGGTGGGCCACACTCTGAGCAAACATCTGCATGGCATTCCGGAACTCTGCATTTGAAACTTCTTGATCTGGGACTGGAGGAGTTGTGTTTGCATTCCTGGCATTTGCATTCTTGGCGTTAGCTCTACGAGGAGGCATGATTTGAAATGCAAAACAATGAGTCAGAATGAGGAATTAGACCACACCTTATGCACGATAAGAGTAACTAGAAAATGAAGATTTTTCCTTAAACACTTTGTAGCCTCTCTCTCATTAGATATGGTGAACAGTACACACCCATGAAAAGAACTCTACCTAGTACGGATTTTCAGACATCCTAGGACACTTAAACCTAAGGCTCTGATACAAAGTTTTTAACGCCTCGAGCTACCCTCGAGATATGGACACGGGACCTAGGATCACAAGTGACCCCAAGCTAACCCTGTTGGCATGACATGAGCATACTAAGAATAATAATGACTGATGAGGAAGCTAATCATAAGTAAATCTAAAATGATGGGGTAAACCCATTTACTAAATCTGAATATATCAAATTGGAGAGTTTAGTACAACAGAATTCTCAAACTCAAATATAAAGTTGAATCTAACTATGTTCAAAAATAGCCTCTAATTGACTAGAAGTGTTGGGACATGCCCCAGCTAAGTCTAGCAAAACTGAAACTAAAAGAAGTAAAAACTCCAAGATAACATGACTATTGTCCTCGAAGAATGAGGACTCACCACTGATGCTGCTGAACTGGAGATCGGGAACAGATCTAAGTGTGATCTGGATGTTAAGAACCTGAACCTACATCACAAGAAGATGCAGTACAGAGTATGAGCCAGTAATTGAAAGGTAATGATCATGCAAGATAGAGTAACGCTGAAATAAACATATAATTGAACAAGCAATAAAGCAAGAGTATAATCTGAACATGATATAGATACTAAATACTGGGCTAACTAAATGCATTGACCAAATTTATAACATGCTGAGATTTAATACTGACTGTACTGAAATGTGGTCAATGAAATGGATTCTGACTGAACCGTGGGAGCTACTAATAACTGATATTAAAACCAAGAAAAAAATGTGGAGTATGATGTATATGCCCCATCGAGAGGACCCAATACACATGGCCAAAGGTGTAGAGGCATGCTGGTGTGGTCACTAAAATGATGCCCATAGAGGGGATTTAAGTGGCACGTAGTTCTGGGACTATATGGGTTGTTGACCCTAGTCAAACTCGGTATTATGCTACTCCCAATAGATTAAATGACTAACACATTATGATTGAAATGTACTAGATAGCTCAAAACGAACATGCAAACTGAGAATATGCACATTAGTATACTTATAATGACACATTCATGATTGAGCCATGTATATCTGAAATATGAAAATATTTTTCCGAGCATGTGTAATTCAATAACTAAAGAAATACATAGATAGGGTTCTGGAATTCATGCAAGAAATGAAGTAATAACATGATAATCTGATTTAGAACATATAAATAACTAATTCATGATAATCTGTTATAGTTCTAGAAACCCTAGGTCTAGTTGATAATAGGGAATAAAGAATCTGACTGAAATCTAGGGACCTAATAGGCAAAAGGAACCCACTAGTGAAATCACACGTACCTGGTGATGAATTCCAAGAAGAAATCTTTCAATTTCGAGGCTGGAGTTGATGGAATCTTGTTGCGTTATTGAACTGGGGTTTGGTCGCCTCTTTCTTCTTTCTAGAATTCGAATTTTCTAAGTGTTGATGAAATATCTAACTTATGCAAGTTCTAGTTATATTTCTAGGCTAAAATTAATCGAAAGCACGTAGTTTAGGGTTAAAACGACATAGTTTAGAGGTCCAACGAAATAGGAAAAGACTAAAAGACCCCTTACTTAATTTGCAGACGGAGCTGACCACGACCACTTCCACGGACCGTGAAAGGGACCACAGACTGTGAAGTAGGTCATATTCTTTGGTCCAGAAGCTAGGGGTTCTGGGGTTTGGTCCACGAGCCCTTACCACAGCTTGAGTTGAGGACCACGGACTGTGAAGGTCCCCGTAGTTCTTATTTGGGCTAAGTTCTGGAGGCTCATGGCTAAGGGCCAAATGTATAGCCTTCAAGGACCACCCCATGTCCCATAAAGATCCTCGTGGTCTTCACTTGGGTGTGGGGGTCTAAGGGGCTGGCCAGGGGGGCTACTGTCTTGGCTCTACGGACTCCACCATGGTCCGTCGTCAAGACCACGGCCCATGAAGGGTCTTGTGGTCTGATGTCTGGGCATGGTTGGATCCAAGTCATGACCACGGGTACGTCAACGGACCGTGGATCCTATCACGGTCCATGAACCCTACCATGGTTCACTGCTTCATGTAAGTTCTGAAAAAAAAAAAAAAAAAAAACTCCAGGTCTGGTTTTTGAGGTGTTACAATAGTAATGTGACAAAGTATAATTTTGGAAGTAGAGCATATACAAGTAATCGTGTAACAATTTGGATCCGAATCTATCCAAATCCTACACTACAAGAAATTCGATTATCAGGGACAAATAATTTCGTCATTTATAAATCATATTTTGTGACTAAAAATATTCTAAGATGAAAAATAATTCATCAGTCACTTGTCATTAAATGTGTGTCGCTAAAAGTATATAGAAATGATTTAGTGCTTCGTCGGTAAAACTCAAATATTAACTACAAAAAGAAAAATCGTTCCCAAATGCTTAAACATTTGTGACAAATTTGTTTGTCCTAAAAAGTATACTTTTTTGTAGTTAATAGTACGCTTTGTCACTAAAACGGTTATTACTACCGAAAAAATTATATCGTCGCTAATTATTTTACTTTAATCAGTGACGACGTCAATTGTCTTTAAAGTTACATGTATTTCATAGTTGAACGAAATCTAGTTTCTTTACTAATGACTACATTTTATATACAAAAAATTATTTTTTCTTAATGTATTAATTAGGGATAAATTTATTATTATAAAAAAATGTTAATTTTCCTATTATCTCCCATCTCAAATTTTTTAACCTCTACTCCCACAAAACATGTTTTCTTGGGGACTCGAACTCACAACCTTAAGGTTGGAAGTGAGTAGTGCTTACCATCCGATCAACTCTCTCTTGTTTCTCATATTTATTTTATTTTTAACTTCATTCACTTCTTTCAAATTTAACTTCTGTAGAAATAATATATTATATGATTATTTATACACATACACAAATGCATGAAATTTACCACCTACAATTCATTCAAATGTTGATAATATTTTAATTAAACTTTATTTTTTTTTAAAATATCTTTAAATATATTCAGTACAATTTTGTCATTTTATTTATTTATTTGTATACATTTTAAAAATAATTAAGTACAATTATAAATTTATATAAAATTTTTCTTTTAATTTTATTAAAAAAATTAATAATATGTTCAATTCGATCATTAAATCAATTGTTTTGAAAAAACCATCTATACTCGTAACATATTAATTCATCATAATATATTTGAAATCCTAGTTGGTTCATTTCTTTCATTTGTGCTTTCAATTTCTAGTTTATTTCAATATTCAGAGTGATGGAAAAAGTTAATAGAAATTCATTAAATATTTTGTAGCTAATCTGCAAAGTCTAAGTTTGAAAGTCGATGTTATCTCTGTATAGTTGCTCTACATACATACATGGAATTTCTATTAAATAGGCACATATATTTAGAAAGAGAAAATAGATTGACTTAATCTATACAGCTTTTCAATTACATATCAATAAACATGCACAAAAATTAGCACCAAGACCTAAGAAATTATTTTTTTATCGGCTTTATCGATGAAAGTGCATCAAATAAAATACAAAAGTGTTAAACCAACAAATAATAGTGATCCAGTGGTAAAACAGTACCCCACTCACAATACTTATAACCTAGATTGTATTTTTCAAATGATTCATTTTATAATTGAGTAATTTATGAAAATTGATAAATTGAACTTTTTCATTTTTACAAAATTGACCGAATTCGTTGGTTTTAATATTTTCCCTCCCCAATTAATGAATGGACTCAGTCTATTTCTTATGAAGAACTTGCATTATTGTTTTTGTTAGTTGTCAATTGTAATTATGAACAATTGTAGCAAAAAAAAAAAAATGTAGTTAGCTATGAATTTTTTTTTAGCAAATAGCTTAATTATTCACTATAAATTCTAAGTCGTCGCAATTTAACACATTACGTATTCCGTGACAATTTTTTTTGACACTAAATCACAGATTGATTAGAGACAATAAAATCTTTGTCACCAATTATTTATATTATTAGTGACTAAAATAAATGTCATTATTAAATCTAATTTTTTTAGCTAAAACTTATAATATTTAACTATGAATTCTAATTTGTCGATATTGTAACAATATATATTTTTAGATGAAATATTTTTGTGTCCAAATATTATTTAATTTTAAAACAAAAAATAATTTGTCATGAATTAGATACATTATTAGCGACAAACTAATGTGTCATTGATAACTTTAAATTCGTGACTAACACTACCTAACAAATGGTGCCAATTAATTTTTTGGTGGGAAACTTTAGGAGACAAAACTGTTACAGATTTTTATTTTTCGTCATTAAAAGTATGTGTCTCATATATTAAGCACGAAAAGTAAATTTTATCACTAAAAGAGAACAATTAGTGACAAATTTTATGTCGTACCTAATAATTTCGTAGTTATATATCATATTTGTTGTAGTGCTACCATTAACTACATCCTGATAGTTATATAGGGTGTTCTAGTTTTGAATGATATCATTAGCTTCATTCATTGAGTCGTGTTCTTCAACTCTCGTTTCCACCAATCGTCCAAGATTAATATGATTATTCTTAAAATAATGCTTCTACTCCTTTTGATTGTCACAAGCTTTTAACACAGTAATCCTAATAAGAGTAATCCTATCCTAGTGTTTGTCATGCAAGGTACGTAAGTTATGTATTCCTACATGATTGGTAATCCTAGTAGGAACTTTCACTTAGCAACTTGGTAAGTCTACGGGTGTGTGCATTACTAACCCTTACCTTCACCCCAGATTAGTCATCGTATCAATTTAGTTTAGTTTTCACAATCACTTCAATTTATATCAGACTATTAGATAACAGCAAATCCTTAACTAAATCTCTGTTTTTTAATCCTTTTCTCATTCGTTACTCCATTGGTAAGGCAAGTAGGAACAAGGTCAGTTCAAATGTTTCCAACTGTTAAAAAGACTTCAAAATGAAAGGATTAACAATAGATGCATAAACACTTTCCAAGATTAATTAATTATTCCTAATACTTTGTTAATTGATCATGGTTCCTATAACCAAAGTTGTGGATTTAGATACTCATGCTTGATAGTTCACAATTCATAATTAGTTTAATAGAATTCATGAACATACAATTCGACTAGACGAAAACCGAAATCTTGAGTTGAAATTCAAAATGTTCTTGCATAAACCAACTTTTGGAAATTAAATTGCTCAGTTTTCAAAATAATTCCCAAAAGACCAAAAATTAAAACCATACAATAATTTATAACCCTATAAAACTAAAATTAGAACTAATATATATATAAAACAAATCCCAAACCAAGTAGGAAAGAAAATAAAGAAACAATTGCTTAGGTGTTGTTTCGATCGACGCTTTGACCTATGGACCATAGGTCGACTTAGGGTCCGTAGGTCACCTCTGTGGTTCAGGTACTAGAACCTCAAATTCTCTTATCTCATCGATGGATGTACATAAAGGGCCATCACTCGACCTACGGTTCATCATTGCTTCCTTTGTTCCACATTTGGTCAGATTTTGCTGAACTTACACCTACTGTCCGTGGATCGGATTAGGGTCTGTCCTGTCACTCTGTGGTTTGAGTACTAAAAATCAGCTTTCTGACTAGGAATAACAACTGCCCATCTATGGCCCGTCAATGGACCTACGGTCCATGGTTTGCTCCGTCAATGACACCTTATGGACTTTTCAGCTCAAATCTCTCTCAACCGCTTCCGTACCAAGTTCCTGTAGTGATTACATCAACACCATCAATTCTAATAATAAAACAGCCCAAGAATAACACTAACTCTAAGTGAAATGTATCAATTGTATCGGAAACTCATGGTACATCATGTTCATAATCAAAGATGTGGTTAATCCTGAAATTTCGATGATCAAAGGTGGGATTCTAGCTTCAATTTTATTTTACCAATTTGATAAAGTATAGTTTCTTATATAAATTATAGATTATTAGAACTATATTTTTGCAAATTCTATAATTTGATTTTACCGTTAAACCCTATGCATCCTCTCTTTGTTTTCATTAGATTAAGTTTTTGATATTTTTCTTTGTTATCATTTCATAGATCATGAAATGAACATTTCTCTTTATCCATTTTAATTTATTTGGTCACACCCAAAAAATATGACTTTAAATATAAATATATAGTAATTATCACAAATTTATATGTTGAACATTTGTAAATATTGAAATAATTCTTCAAGGAATAGCGGTCTAACCAATTTTTGTATGAGAATTCAAGTTTTTAACTCTCTCCTTTATTAGATTTCCGGCATTCAAAACTCAATTGTCTGATCACTCCAAATTCAAGTTTGGCAGGTTCACTAAAGGGGTTGAAATAGACCTATAAGATGCTTTTCATCCTCATAACTCGAATTCAAGACCTTTTATTAATGGTGGAAGGGATTTTAATATCCTCTACACAAGTTGTTGTTAAGTTTAATGTGTTGATTCAACTATGCTTCATCAATTTTGTACCAATCATTATAGTTTTGCTTTAATTATTTGTTTTATTATTTTTTATGTGATGCTAATTTTTCATTTGAAAGTTGTCAAAAATAAAAAATTAAAATTGATAGTTTTGTTTTTCAAATTACTTATATTTTTACTTTTCTTTTGTTAAGAAAATTAGTTGAGTTATGATTGGAATCCATAAGAAGACAATAAAATGGCATTCTTAATGTTATAAGTAATTCTTTTTATTACTTCATTATTTATTACACTTATATTATGAGGATAAGAAGACTTTTATAATATTAGTTATATTTTTGTTATGGTTGTATTCCCCTTTCAGGACATGGGACAAATACCAACTTTAGTTATTGAGATGCCTTTTAGAGTTTTGATTCTTCGTCTTACAATGTGGCTATTCTCGTGCAAATAAATATGATAGATAATTGACAGTTTTAAATTTGTCATTTTGACGTAACTTATTGACCTTATTTAAGTATTTTTGATATATTTCTGTTTATATACTTTCAAATTTGTCCGATTAAAAAGTTATAACCTTAACCAAATTTTTCTATAGCCTTGTTGGTCTAGGGTCCCATCAGAAGAACTTGATTTTATCTTCATTTTTTGGATTTTTTTAATGATAAAACACAAATACCCGGAGATTTTCATGTCGCTGATCGTTATCAATAGATACAAGAAACTTTAACAAACTTTATTTACTTTAGAGATTTTAACACAAAAGTTGATCGGCTTCATTATATATATTTTCAAATTGTTATATAAAATGATAAATGAATTACACATATATTATAAATTTATCACTTATTTTTAATTTAATAAATTAAGTGAAGGACTATTTTGATTAATTCTTCTAATTTATTTTAGGAGTTTTAAGTATTTTTTCTATAGCTTGCAACAGAAAATGGGACATAATAGTCCAACGTTAACCAAGAATATTTAGTAGTCATGACACTTCTATAAAATAGAAACTGCATTTTTTTCTTGGTCTATTATTAGAATTTAACTTATGAATGCCACCATAATAAAAATAGTATAGAATATCAGTTCATTAAATAAAAAAACTATGTTTAACAGACTATAGAAGTTAAAACTAGTTTTTGAAGTAAAAAATAAATAATTTATTATAAGAAATTAAATTGGGTTTCGATCATGAAGCTTTGGACTTCATCAATATCACTATTGTTATACTTGTTTTCTTCTTCGATTCTAAAATTCTAGGGATTATATAAGAAATGTGTTCTTAGTGAGACTTGATTTGGTTTTGATTTATCATAACATCAGACCAATTAATATTGTTTTTTAAATCTTAAAGTAAAATAATCAAAGAAAAAATCATATGGAGAAATGAGAATGAGTTAATATTGACATGATATCTCGTGAAAGATATTACCTGCGTGATTTAGTTGTGAATTTTTATTTAGTCACACACCTATGTAGTCATGTGTGTGATGATATGCCTCAAAGATTCAATATTTGTTTTTTACATGTAATCTATAGGAAGTTGAAGATGGGTAACATCCTCGATTTTCTTGTTTTTGTCGAGTTTGCTTTTCGGCAGGAGTCAGTTTCACTGACAAGAGCATTCCCCGTCAATTAATTCTTATTTGTAGGAGATATTCCCATGAGAGGCTTAGAACTCATGAAAGTTAATGGTTCACTCTTGGTACTAGACAAAATACTAGCAATGTCATTACTACGAGGAAGTAAAATAGAGAAATTACGTGGTGATACATATGAATCTTCTTTTTGGCTCATAGGAATTAACTCACAATAATTATTACCATACAATTGAGCATCATCTATGGCAGGTGCAAATTCCATTTAAACAAATTACTTTTCATTAAGTTGGGAAATATCATGATCCATAGGAAGTCGAGTGAGAAACATCTTGATCAATCGGCAGTTGATGATGGGAAACATAGTCATCCATAGGCAATTGAAGATGAGAAACATCATGATGTGTAGTTGATGATGGGAAATATTGTCATCCATAGGCAGTTTAAGATGGGAAACATCCTAATCAATGAGCACTTGATTATGGGAAACATTAATCACATGGAAACAAACATTTTATGAATCTCATTTGAAGAATGATTTTGATGAACATCGAATGATATTTGGAGGAAATTGGTGAATGAAGTTATATATGATAATACTAAGTTAACTATCAAGCATTTTCTTTCTGAAGTGAACTCCCTACACATCTTGGGAGTGGAAGGTTAATTGCTTGAATTTTCAGAAATTATCTTTGAAGTTGAACTCAACCTTGAAACATATTTTGATAAATATATAGTTATCAAAATACGTTTCAAGGTTCTGTTCAGCTTCAGATGTAAGTTTCGAAAATTCAAGTAATTGACCTCCATCTCCAAAGATGTCTAAGGAGTTCACTCTAGAAAGAAAATGCTTGATAGTTAACTTGGTATTATCATGCACAACATCCTTCACCAATTTCCCCCAAATATCTTTCGATGTTCATCAAAATCATCCTTCAGTTGAGATTCAAAACTAATTTGTTTTGATGTGATTAATTTTCCCATCATCAACTGCCTATTGATCAAGATGTTTCTCATCTTCAATTACCTATGAATGACAATGTTTCCCATCATCAACTCCCTATTGATCGATATGATTCTATCTCAATTGCATATGGATCATGATGTTTCTGATCTTCAACTGCCCATCGATGATGATATATCCCATCATCAACTTCCTATTGATCAAAATGTTTCTCATCACGACTTTCTATAAAACAGGATATTTCCCAACCTATTGAAAAGAAATTTGTTTCAATGGAATTCGCACCTACAACAAAGGATGTTCAATTATGTGGTGATGATGATTTTGAGTCAATTCCTCTGAGTCAAAAATAAGATTCATCTGTATCACCACGTGATATCTCTATATTACATCCTTGTAGTGAAGGTCTTCGAGTCCTCTTTCCAACACGAACAAGTTTGCCAAATTTCAAGCTTTGCATAAAAAGCTATAGATGTTTGAGTGAAACCTCTCTAGTAAAGGCATTTCATTTGTTTGGGAAACGGATATTTCAGTCTTTTCCTTACGCCACGAAGCCAATAACATTTTTCTCACCCAAGTAAGGATCTAAAATGATTTAGACCATTTTTCCTACATTCTTAAATGCTTAAGGTTGAGAGAAGGGTTTCAAGAGGAGAAAATAAGAGTGTTTCAAGCATTAATTGAAGGGTTGAGATATTTTGCAAAGAAAAAGGGTTCTTTCGAGGTATGTAAGACTATCATAGTGTTGGGCTGGTTCGTCCTCACGCCTTATATCTAGTTTCAAATTAGTAAAATAGTAAATCTAGGAATATAACCTTATATTTGAGTATTCTTGAGATGAGTTGATTTTGAGTTCTTGAGTTACTAATTCTTTTTCAAATTCTATTCCTAATTATTGAATTACTATATTGAGATTCTTGAGTTTATTCTCTCATGTATATATTTCAGCATGAGCCCTATGAATTAAGTAATCTTTAACTGAGTAGTATCATTGAGTTCTGTGTTTTTGAGTTCGGAGTATCGAGTTTCCTATATTGTTATTGAGATCCTTGAGTTAATTTGTTCGTGTCTATATTTCAGCATGAACCCTATTTTGAGTTATAAATCTTAAGAGTCTTTTAAAACAAATATTTGTGTTTTGAACTTAGTTTTTGAGGTAGTAAAGGGGAGTGTGAAAAAGAGTATAAGTGGTCATTTGATAAAGTGTTAAGAATAATGCTAAATAAAGTGTATTAGTAATGGTTGCATTAGCAATGCATGTCTTTGTTATGCTTGCATTAGTTATACATAGATTATTTTTATGCATTGTTTGTTTTGATGCTTAAAAAATAGAAAGTGTTGCATAAAAAAGTTAATTTACAAAGATACCCTCCACTACAACGATAGAAAAGATGTAAAAAATGGTTTTGAGGAGCAATTGAGTATCTAATCATGCTAATTCATGAATTAAAACCATTGCATCGCTAATACCTAGAAATTCATGGTATTAGAACTACACACCTTAATACACAATAGAGTGTATAACTAATATACATATATTAGAAAAGAGTACCAAACAAGATACTTGAAATACACAAGGCTGTGCATTCATTATTTTTCCTAATACACTCTACCAAACGACCCCTAAGGGAACTAAGTGTTTCCCAAATGTTTTATTTCTACATGAAGAAAGAGAATATTATTTTGAGAAAAGAGAAACATTGATTTCTAAATGATTTTGTGAGTTCAGAGATATTTCAGAGTAGTTACCTCTTTTAAGAGGATAGTTTGAGGAATTATCTCAAACCATAGAAAGCAAGATGTTTTATACATTGTAGCATTAGTATATATATTATTGTGAGAAGTATTAAGCATCGTTATGGGAATGAGTACAGACAACTCAAAATCCTCATAAACCATGTATAGCAACATGGGTAAAGGATCATGTTTTTTTGATGAGTCCTTATTTCTTAGTGCATCTACTAAGTTGAGGTGTTCTGTACCACAAAAAGATATAGGAAAGTTCTGGAGCGTTGGCGAGATAATATCATCACGTAGCTCATAGTGATGGTTGCGAGTTGGAGAATATCTCGAATAAGAGTAAAGACTTTATTATTGTATTTTTATACATTTCGAGTTGATACCTACTATTTTAGAAGCTTCACATATTCACATCTCTTATTGATTCTTTATTATTGAGTTGAATTGAGGTGAGTACTTCTTCCAACCTTGCCAGTTCAGTTATTAATTGTTTTTAAACTTTCTACTAACATAATCGTACATTTAATGTACTAACGTCATTTGACCTCCATCTTTTTATGATGTAGATACAGTTTGTCAGGGACATCAACATACGCTTTGTTGATACCAGTTAGCTTTGGTAACCCTCCTTGCTTTCGAAGTGTACCACATTTACATTTTTAGCTTTGATAAGATGTCGTGGGTCTTCTCCCATGTCACGACCCAAGGTTACCCCCTAGATGTAACATAGCGTCAAGAAACTCGAATAACTCCATGCAATCCACTTAGTCCTCATAACATAAGAAATAGAACAATAAGAGTAAAACACATTTCAAGGCCAGAATTTTTTTTATAAAATAAACATAAGTTTGGACATTTGTCGCATTATAGCCACCCATTATAATACCGAATGAAATTGGGCCTAGCCCATACATCACGTCGAAGAAGGAAATACATGACATGGAAACTAAAACAATAACGCCGACCTCGAAGCATGAGGACCCACCGAAGCTCAGAATCTCAAGATCAACACTCAGCCACGAAATTGACCCTGACTATCAGACCCTACATTTGGGAACGCTGTAGGCAAAAGTATGTGTTAGTACAAAGAGGCGCCACATATGATAACTATGCATAGAAACATATAAAACATACTAAAAATGGACATTTCATTTCAAAGCATGCAAATATCAAGTTTAAACATCATAAAAGTCATGAGTCATAAACATGGGCAGTAAAAGTCAACATCATATTTAAAACCTTAGAACTCGTGTACAATACCTCATGAAGTAACCTTAGTTCATTATTCATGTCCTTGTTGTGGGAGATAAGCCTTAACCGACATGAGACCATATGAGCTATAACATGATCACCCAGTGTTACCCACACCGATAAGGGTTGTCCATGGGCAATAAAAGTCAACGTCATATTTAAAACCTTTCAATTCATGTACAATACCTCATGAAGTAACCTTAGTTCATTATTCATGTCCTTGTTGTGGGAGATAAGCCTTAACCAAAATGAGACCATGTGAGCTATAACATGATCACCCAGTGTTACCCACACCGTTAAGGGTTGTCCTACTTGCCTAAGCTAGAACCATAAACTATTAGCTTAGGTTGATCCACTAGCTAAATATCCTAACGGGGCACGTATATAGTTTATGGGATAAGGAGAATATTACTGGAAACCCGAATTTTCTAACGGGGGGCTTCCATACCAAGAGATTGCTTCTAGAAATATGGCTTTTCTAGCGGGGGAGCTTCCATCTCAGATCATTATCCACTCAGTGCTAAGCATAAATCCCACAAAATATTTATTAAGCCATAACTTATTTCATGTCTCATGGAAGGGTGTCCTTGACACTCAATCTAACTTAGTTCATTAGTATAGCTCATTAGATCATGCATGAGAAAACCTTTCCACGTCCATTTCTACATGTAAGTATAGATTCAATTACGTGACAAAGCCTTTCAACTTTAGAATTTTCATTGTGTGATAAAACCTTTCACATCATGTTCATGAAAATGTCCTTTATATCAGCACAACAACATTATCATAATCATTGACACTTTAATCTCAAAGTATCCTTAAAGTATTCACATAGATTTCATAGAAACATGTATAAACTCAAACTTTACTCTTTCAAGGTTCATAACCCACTTTTAATCATCACATCAAAAATTCAAGCATTAGAAATGGATTTCATTATAATTCATGTGATTCTATCACTTCATGCATCAATTTATAAAATTCCTCTTTCATCAATAAATACCCACATTATAAGATCACAATTGAGAAATATGGGGGTTTCATAGGTTCTTGGGGATACATCATAAAAATCATAGGAAATCATCACTTTGTGCTTATAATAACATAATTTAACCATTACAACCAAGTATGAAAGGAACCCGTGACCTTTGAATCAAACCCTAACAATGGAGGATTTCTATATTTCTTTGAAATGTGATTTTGAAGAAAATCCATAAATGAAAGATTTCCATGGATGAAAGCTATCATACCTTAATCACAAAGCCCAAAGCTGATCTTCAATGGAGGAATTGAAGCTTAACCATAGTTGAACTTCCTTCTCCTTCATCTTCTAGTTTTTCGAGAGAGAACTATTCTAGAGGATGAACTTCGAGGATTTGTTTTGGGTTTTGGAAAATATGATTTGGATAGGTGAGGTTTAGAGTTAAAAAGACTTATATAGTGATCCTAGACTTAGTCAAAATGACCCAGCTTTACTTGGATTAAAAACGGAAAAGACCAATTAACCCTCAACTTTAAGTGACCTACCTAGTGACCACGTGAGGTCCCACTAGTTGTGGTCCCCTTCGTGGACCTTGAGGCAGTGGCCATAGTCCCTCTTGTGTTCCTTGAGGCCACTCCTCTCCTTAGCATTTACACACTCAACTCCCCTCCACGAGCCTTCCCACGAGTCGTGAAGTCGCTCGTGAAGAGGGGACTATATTGGGTAGCCTAGAGAGGCTATTGCCTAGCCTAGAACGAGCCACACCAAGGGCTGTGGTCTTCACCATGAGCCTTGGTGGTGGTCATGGCTGCTTTGGCAGTGTCTATGGGAGAGTGGATTGCCTTAGTCCTCTCCCTGGTACCTTGCCCACTTCTATGGCTCTAACCCTCATGTTTAGCTCTAGTTTATCCTACTACTTTCTGGGGTGTAACATTATCTCTCGCTTGGGAACATTCATTCATGAACGAAGTTCTAGATACCTTATGGAAGTCAAGAATCAAGACTAGCAGCCCATAATGCATGCAACATCATAACTATGTACAAAACGAAGGTTGAAACATCAACTCCATGCAAAACACATTTAATGCATCTCAAGGAAGTAGGAACTACATCTAACAACCCATTATGCATGAAACATTTAAATATTTCTCATGTTCTAGGAGGAACTATCTTTTCCAATCTCAAAAACATGCTTAACACAATCTTATGGAGCCAATATGCAATTTACTTTCCAGAGCATACCAAAGCATGATAAACGATTCATCTCATGAAGCATATAGACAACTCATACTTAATGCACAACAACATGAGAAAAATCAACAAAATATTTCATTTTTGTTTCAAATCATAAGCCTTCATGAACATGCATAACTTAAGGAGATCATGGGACACATAAAGCACACATGTCTCCAAAACATAGCCCTAAACAAGAGGAACCCATTACCTCAAGCTAGAGTAGGAGTAGAAGGAAAGATATAAGGATATCAGGACATTATGTCAGCCTCAGCCTCCCAAGTAGCACACTAAACTAAATGATTCCTCCACAAAACCTTTACGGAATTATGGATGTCGGATCTCCAACACACTTCCTAAGCATATAGACATGGAAAAATTGATGTATCAATGTCAAATCATTTGGTAAATCTAATTCATAGGCAACCTTACCAATGCGTCTCAAAATTTTATATGGGCCTACATATCGGGGACTAAGCTTCTCTTTCTTACCAAACCTCATTAGAACCTTTATGGGTGTGATTTTCAAGTAAACCCAATCATGAGAGATTTTCATCCTCTCTCTAATGAGTCGAACATTCTCAATAACTTCATAAACTAGCTCGGGACCAATCAAAGAAACTTCACCTATTTCAACCCAACCTATAGGAGACCTACATCTCCTACCATAAAAGCCTCAAATGGAGCCATACCAATAATCGAATGATAGCTAATATTATAGGAAAATTCTATCAATGGTAAATAGTCATCCCAATTACCCCTAAAATCAATTACACAAGCCCTTAACATGTCTTCTAATGATTGGATAGTACACTCCGCCTGCCTATCGGTTTGGGGATGAAAATCCGTTCTAAGCTTAACATTGGTACCAAGACCCTTTTGGAATGACTTCCAAAATTGAAAAGTGAATTGGGTACAATGATTGAAAATGATAGACAAAGGCACACCATTCAATTTAACCATCTCCCTCAAGTAAATCTTAGCATAGTCCTCTGCTGAATATGAAACCTTGACGGGAAGGAAATGAGCCGAGTTTGTCATCCAATCTACTATCACCCATGTAGAGTCATATTGTCTCCAGGTGCCAGGCAATCCAACTATAATGTCTATATTCAATTCTTCCCACTTCCAAGTAGGAATAGCAATGTCTTAGGACAAACCTCTCAGTCTTTGGTGCTCAAATTTTACTTGTTGACAATTAGGACACTTGACCATAAATTCCTTATTATATTTCTTCATCCTATTCCACCAATAGACTTCCCGGAGGTCACGGTACATCTTGGTGGCTCCCGGGTGAATAGAGCATCAAGAACTATGCACTTCTTCTAGGATTTGTTCCCTCAAGTCATCAATATTTTGAACACATAACCGGCCATGATATCTAAGCACCCCATCTCCCCCTTAGGAGAAAGCCTCATGGATTTCTTAAGCACCACTTCTTTCCACTCAACTAAAATGGGATCAAGACCTTGCTTAGCCATCAAATCCATTACAAAGGAAGATTCGGAACTATTATGGAACATGAAACCACCATTAGTTGAATCCATTAGTTTAACTCCTAGTCGGGAAAACCTATGAACATCATAAACCAACTCTCTCTTTTCTTCATCTACATGATCCACACTACCCATTGAAAATCTACTAAGAGCATCAGCTACCACATTGCTTTACCGGGGTAGTAAAGGACTCTTATGTCATAATCCTTCAAGAGTTCTAGCCACCTTCTTTGGTGAAGATTCAAGTCCTTTTGACTAAACAGATATTGTAGACTTTTGTGATTGGTGAAAACATCAACATGAACCCCATACAAATAATGCCTCCATATTTTTGAGGCAAAAACAACCGCCGCTAACTCATGATCATGGGTAGGATAATTCTTCTCATGGACTTTAAGTTGCCTTGAAGCATAGGAAATAACCTTACCT
This sequence comes from Solanum bulbocastanum, assembly GCA_037074985.1. Lineage (NCBI taxonomy): Eukaryota > Viridiplantae > Streptophyta > Magnoliopsida > Solanales > Solanaceae > Solanum > Solanum bulbocastanum. Next base: position 23,172,796 of record CM073605.1, read on the forward strand.
TTTTGCATAAGCACACATCCCAACCCAACTCTAGAGGCATCACAATACACCACAACACCTTCTGTTTATTCCAATAAGGTCAACACAGGATCAGAAGTAAGTCTATCTTTCAACTCTTGGGAACTTTTCTCATACGCTTCCAACCACAAAACTTAGCCTTTTTTAAGTCTAAGCCGTCAAAGGAGAAGTAATGGAAGAAAATCCATCAACAAACCTTCTATAGTAACTAGCCAAACGCAAAAAACTTCTAATGTCGTAAGGAGATAGAGGTCTAGGCAAACTCTTGACCGCATCTGTCTTCTTAGGATCTACACCAATACTCTTAATTGACACAATATGCCCAAGGAAAGCTACAGACCTTAACCAAAATTCACACTTGCTAAACATTGCAAAAAGTTGTTGGTCCTTAAGAACTTGCAACACAATTCTCAAATGGTCAACATGTTCATTCTCACTCCTTGAATAGGTAAAAATATCATCAATAAACACAACTAAAAACATATCAAGGTTTTGTCTAAACACCTTATTCATCAAATCCATAAACGTCGCCGAAGCATTAATAAACCCAAACGACAATACCAGGAACTCATAATGACCATACTGAGTTCTAAAGATCGTATTTGGAATATCATCCCCTCTCACCTTCAATTGGTGATAAATAGAACGAAGATCAATCTTAGAGAAGTATCTAGCCCCTTGATGTTGGTCAAACAAGTCATCTATATTTGGAAGAGGATACTTATTCTTAATGGTTACTTTATTCAATTGATGATAATTAATGTACATTCAAAGAGACCTATTTTCCTTTCAAACAAATAACACGGGAGTACACCATGGAGAGAAACTCGATCGGATGAAACCATTATCCAACAAATCCTTTAGATTCTCTTTTAAATCTTCTAGCTCTGCCATAGCTATTCTATAAGGAGGGATAGAGATAGCTTGCATATCCAAGAGGAGGTCAATACCAAAGTCTATTTCCCGCTACGAGGACCGACTCAAGAGAAGGGGTTTCGGAATCTACATCACTCACCCTAACAACATGTTAAAAGAAACCCTTTGAGATCATCTTTATAGATTTAAGATAAGACACAAATTGACCCCTAGGCATAGAATTTCCCGCCCTTCCACTCAAGGATAGGCTTATTCGGGAATTGGAATCTAACCACCCGAGTTCTACAATCAATAGTGGCATAACATGCATGCAACCAATCCATTCCAAGAACCACATCAAAATCTAACATTTCAAGCACTACGAAGTCAACAAGAGTAAATCTATAGGATAAGGAAATGGGACATCTTCTATAGACCCTCTTAGCTACCACAAAATAACAAACAAGAGTAATGACAGAAAAAGGTTCTACTAACACTTCTAGAGGAACATCAAACCTCATCGCCACCTAGGACGTCACAAAAGATAAAGTAACCCCAGGATCTAACAAGGCATACAAATCAAGAAGAAAAACATTGAGCATACCAGTGACTACGTCTAGTGAACTCTCTTGGTCACTTTGGGCTTGGAGTGCATAGAAGTGGCTTTGCTTCAGAGCATTGGAATTTGGACCACTAGGAGGAGCTTGCTTGCCCTCTCTTCCTTTAGCCGTATGAGATGGGAAATTCCTCAATTGGAGACCTCCCTTACCATAGCCAAAACACACATTCGTGTCGGCTAGGCACCTACCATCATGTTTCTTCCTACACTTCGCACAAGTAGGCCTCGCCAAAGAAGAACGACCCCTATTTCCTCCTTGAGGTTTAGGGTTAGAAACCCTATCCTTATTAAACATAGGAGGAGCATTTGAGGAACCATGATAGGAAAACCTTTGTCAAAATTTATGGCGACTATGTCCATCGAATCTAGCATTAGAGAAATTCCCATCACCTATCCTACCCCTTTTTACCTTCCTAGAATTTTCCTTTAGTTTCTTCTCCTCAAATTGTTGTGCATGGACCATAGGATGAAAGATATACATGTCACCAATGAGTATGGCAGTACGCACTCTTTAACCAACATAACGGTTATGCCCATCACAAATTTATTAATCCTAGCCCTAGAATCCGCAACCATATATGGAGCATACCTAGACAATGGAGTGAACTTTAAGGCATACTCCTTCACACTCATACTTCCTTGTTGTAGGTTAATGAACTCTTGCGCTGTTTCTTCCTTTATCTTTAGGGGAAAGAACCTATCGAGAAATACAAATTAAAACACTTCCACTCTATGAGACCCACTCCTACCAGCCTTGCCTCTTTTCGCTGATCATACCATACTTGTGCAACCCCTTTCAATTGGTAAGAGGTCAATTCCACTTTCTCTATTGGAGTGAACCCCATAATAGCTAGTACCTTATAGACCTCCTCGATAAACTCTTGAGGTCATCCTTAACTTTGGAGCCACAATATTCTAGAGGGTTCATTCTCATAAAATCCCTCACTCTTGAAGAGTTCGTACCTACAATCGGGTTAATCGGGGCTACCACCTCTTAATTGGCTTGTGCCGTCATAGCTTTTTCCAACATTTGGAAAGCCAACATAAACTCTGCATTTGTTACATTCTCAGCCAAAGGATCAATCGGAGCTTGGGAAGGAGCTCCTTGTTCAACATTTTCACCCTCCATCCTTCTAGTATTCCTTCTCATATTTATATCCTGAAGACATAGGACAAGGATTAGTTGAGAGATCTTTTTTGAGTTAAACTCTAAGGCATGACTTAAGAGTACTTAGAAGTGAAATTTGCTAAACATATTGTAGCCTCTCATTCATAAATGTGTTGTGTTTCACCTCATTAACAAGAATCTACTAGACGTGGCTTATGAGACATCATCCTAGGATCATTCTAAGCCTGGTGCTCTAATTATCAAGTTTGTCACGACCTAGGGGTACCCCGTAGATATAACATGGTGTATGGAAACCCGAAGGAATCCATACAAAAAATAGAGTCCTCATAACATAATAAATAGAATAATAAGAGTAAAACACATTTAGAGTCTGAAAAGGTCTTCAAAAAAGAAAATGGAAGTCTAGACATTTGTCTCATTATATCCATCTATTGCACTACCGAATGAAATTGGGCCTAGATTATACATCATGTCCAAAAAGGAAATACAAGAAATGGAAACTAAAACAATAACTCCGACCTCAAAGCATGAGGACCTAGCAAAGCTCAGAATATCAAGATCCACACTCACTCACAAAACTGGCCCCGACTATCGAACCCTACATTTAGGAAGAATGTAGGCAAAAATATGCGTTAGTACAAAAATGCACCAAGTATGATAAATATGCATAAAACATTCCAAACATTCTAAAAGGGACATTTCATTTCAAAGCATACGAATTCACATTTTAACATCATATAAGAGATAAGAAATCATGAATCATAAATATGGGCAATAAAAGTCAACATAATCTTTGATACCTTTGAATTCATTTACAATACCTCTTGAAGTAACCTTTGTTCGTTATTCATGTCCTTATTGTGGGAGATAAGCCTCAACCGACATGAGACCATGTGAGCTATAACATGATCACCCGGTCTTACCCACACCTAAAAAGGTTGTCCTACTTACCTAAGGTAGAACCATGAACTATTAGCTTAGATGGATTCACTAGTTAAATATACTACGGGTGCACATAGTTTATGGGATAAGGAGATTGTTACTAGAAACCCGGTATTTCTAATGGGTGGGGTTCGGGGGTGGGGGAGGGGGGGGGTTTCCATCTCAAGAGATTGATTCTAGAAACCCTACCTTTCTAGCAGCGGAACTTGCACCTCAAATCATTATCCACTCGGTGTTAAGCATAAATCCCACAGAATATTTACTAAGTCATAACTTCTTTCTTGACTCATGGAAGTGTGTCCTTGACACTCAATCCAACTTAGTTCATTAGGATAGCTCATTATATCATGCGTGAGAAAAACTTTCACCGTCCATGTCTAAATGTACGTATTAGATTCAATTAAGTGAGAAAGCCTTTCAACTTTAGAATCTTCATTATGTGAGAAAAACTTTTACATCATTTTCATTATGTGTTCATGATAATGTCCTTTCAATCAACACAACAACATTATCATAATCATTGACACTTTACTCTCAAATTATCCTTAAAACATTTACATAAATTTCATAGAAACATGCATAATCTCATACTTTACACTTTCAAGGTTCATAACCTACTTTCAATCACCACATCTAGAATTCAAGTATTAGACATGGATTTAGTTATGAATCATGTGATTCCATCACTTCATGCATAAATTCATAAAATTCATCTTTCATCAACAAAGAGCCCCATTATAAGATCACAATTGAGAAATATGGGAGTTTCATGGGTTTTTTCGGATACATCATAAAAACAATAGGAATTCATCAATTCATGCTTATAATAACACTATTCATTCATTAGAATCAAGTTTGAAAGGAACCCAAGACTTTTGAATCAAATCCTAGCAATGTGGGAATTCTATCGTTATTTGAAATTTGATATTTACGGAACTCCATGGATGAAAGATGTCCATGGATGAAAGCTATTATACCTTAATCACAAAGACCAAATCTAAGCTTCAATGGAGGAATTGAACCTTGACTCTAGTTGAACTTCATTCTTCTTCTTGTTTCAAGAGAGAAATATTTGAGAGGATGAACTTTGAGGATTTGTTTTTGGTTTCAGAAAATATGACTTGAATAGGTGATTTTTAGAGTTAAAAGGACTTATATAGTGATGCTATACTTAGTCAAAACAACCTAGCTTTAGATTGAAATCGAAAAAGACCAATTAACCCTCACTTTTAAGTGACCAACATAGGGACCACGTGAGGTCCCACTAACCATTGCCCCTTCGTGGACCTTAAGGTTGTAGCTTGGTAAAGGTGACCTTTGCCCATCAAATCTAAGACACCTTAATGGAGGGCTCCACAAGTCGTGGTGCCTATCACGAGGCATGGTCCCTCTCATGGGCCTTGAGGCAGCATCTAGGCCACCCCTCTCCTTAACCCTTACACACTCAACTCCCCTCCACGAGCCTTCCCATGAACCGTGAAGTGGCTCGTGAAGAGGGGATAATTTTGGGTAGCTATGGGAGGAAAATATAATTCAATTTCTACACTATTCAGCTCAATCAAACACACACAATTATAAACAATCTAAACAAAAACATAAAATAACAAAGTTAAAATAATATTCAAAAGTTTTAGCTAATCAACATAAAAGGAAGAAATTCAATACCTAATACATGCTCCATAGCTGGGTATCAAAAATTGAAGTTCTAAGATGAATAATATCTTTTCTATTACAATACTCAATTGAAATCTCTTCCAAAAATTGCTTAAAATCAACAAGAATAGTGTTTTTGTTCTCCATATTTTGTTCCACAATGACAGGATACCTTCTCTATCTTCCAAAAGTCAATTTATATTGATCTAACAAGTGGCTTTTTGGGGTTGATCGGCGAGGAAAGTCGGGCTTCACCGACCAGTCGGCGACTTGCCGATTGTTCTTGTCCATCTCCCCTTTTTTCTTCACATTTTCCTTAGTTAGACACTATAACTTTTGGCGATCAAGATTGGGATTTCTGATCACTTTCGCGATGCACCCTTTAGTCCTTTAGCTCACAAATTCAATTTCCTCTTGGTCTCGATCAGTGCATTCAGCGGTACAATCTTCCTTTTTCGATGAAGTCGGTAATTCGCCGATATAGATCGAAGTTCAGCGGTACAATCTTCAGCTTGTGTTGTTCCTTTTTTCCTGTTAGTCTCCTTGCTTTGCTCCTCTGTGCAGATACTTGAAAAAAAAAAGCCTTTTACAATAGTTTATGGCAAAAATTAAGCATTTGAGGATACTAAGTCTATATAAACAAAACCCCAAATGAGTCCAAATTTCGGACTCATCAATACCCCCAACTTAAGCTTTTTCCTCTCCTTAAGTAAAAGTCATTATCAGTAGTTTAAAAAGGATGTTTCAGATAGTGTTACATAAGACTCAACATGAATGCACACAATAAGGCTCAACTTATTCATGCAATGATCAATTGTGCATTCAAAAATTCAAATTGTGACTTACCTTTATCAAAGATGCTCAAGTTCATAATACTTGCTTCAAATGTAAATTCAAGCTCAACAAAGGTACTCAAATGCGCTCACACCAAAGATGATTCCCTATTCACACAAATTTCCTCAATAATTTATAGTTTCGGAATCACATATTATTCTGACACTCACACAGATGAACACATGCATGACTTTGCCCATAGGTTTTCCCTATTTTCCAATCAACATTTGTTTTAGCACGCTTAAGATCAAAATGGTCTTTTCAAGGCTTGTAATGGAGCTGAGTGTAAAGGTATGGTCATTTAGGCTCAACGGTGCTACCTTCATAAAGTGTGGTCTGAACATCACTTTCTTTCTTTTCTTTAACGTTTTGATCATGCTCATAATTCACCCCATTATTCAACTTCAAATGGACTATTGGATGCCCCATTTCTTTTGCAACTTTCACTATTTTATTTCACAACTTTTTCATTCTTCTTCTCTTTCTTTATTCTTTTCTCTATTTTTTTACATGGAGGGGTTCCATCTCTTTCAAAACCATCGCTGAAATGAGGAATTTCTCACACTTCTTGATTTCCCTTCTCTTTTCACCATACCCCAAACTAAGGCTTTTGGACTATGTTGGCTATTCAAACAAACCATACTTCAAGAAAGTTATGGGCGAATGGATAAAGAGGGGTCACAATTGTTCAAGTTTCTTCCAAGAAAAGGCTAAGGCTAAGGCTCAAGAGGATTCAAGAAAGGTTCACACATCTCAAAAGGTTGGCCACAAAAGAGGTATATTGCACTACAAGAAAAACAGAGATACGATGACATTATATAAATGCCGTATTAGTACGTTTAAATGTCATATATTCATTCACTGACATTTAATTTACATCTAAATCAAATGTCAAAAATTTGTTTGTCGAGAATTTTCCGACATTAAGATAAATGTCGATAACAAATAAACGACATTTATTTATGACATATATAAAAATGTCACTTAGATTTTTGGACATTTAGATAAATGTCGATAAGCAATAAATGACATTTATATACCATGGATATAAAATGTCACTTATTTATTTTTTACATTTAGATAAATATATTAAAAAAATTAAGACATCTACTTATGACCTTGAAAATGTCACATTAGAATTTGTTATTTTAGTCAATATAAATAAAATAAGGGTAAAATAAATTTACAACATTTATGAAATGTCGGATCCACAATTAGATTTACTTGAATATCAAAAAAAAATTAGTGATATTTTAGGACTTTTACAAATGTTGCATTAACATTTTTGAAATTTCAATTATTCTAGGTGCCAAATTTACTCAAATATTAATAATCATCTATTAAGTAAACAAATAATTATATTAATTTGCACATTCATGTATATAATTTTTTATGAACATGAAATATATGTAAAAGTACATGTCTTTTAATATTGTAACCAAAGAACAAAGTAATAGTAATATACAATAAATACTTTCAACAATCAATTAATAAATCAAATGATTTGTTCTCACTCAAATAAAATTCAAATCAAAGTATATCAAAAGATAATAATTTCAACATCTAACTACATAGAGATCAATCCTAATTCAAATTAGTTTCCTTAGTTTTTGAAGTAACGAAGCTTTGCAAAATGATTTCTTCACAAATCAAGCATTCCGTTGTCCATAATTGATCAAAAAAATGTTGCACAAGAAGACTAGATAGTAAAAAATGTAACTATACAATATCATGATAAAGGAAAAAAGTATTTTGTGAATTTTTTTAAGCTTACCCGCTACCATCTTAATTTTTATTTGAGCAAACTCAATTATTTTCAATCTTGTAAATAGTAAACCTCAAAAGAAGTATTAACACAGGAAAATATTAATAGATCAAACATTTTATACATAAAAAAATAAGATAAATCACTAATTCACTTCAATGCTCTACAAGTTGTAGATTATAACTATACAATTTAAAGAAGAAAAAAAAACAAAAATACAAATAGTGAATGAGTTGTGTGACGGCTAGAGAGTATATAACTTTTAATAAGGGAGGACTAGGTTTTGGAATATTTTTTTTTGGCCGCTTGGGCCCATTCATTGACATTGACTTTTTTTTTTTATTTCTTTTGAAAAAACTCTGTAGTTTCTTATATACAATTAAGTATTAAGTACAATTATAAATAAATGTAGTCATAGTTAATAACTATTGCTATATTATTAGCTATATAAAATTTAAAAATGATAAATATATGTGTTACATTAAATAGAATAAAATGAAGCAACTATTTTCATGAAAAAAGAAATATTATAATATAAATGTCAAAAATATTATCCTTAGAACATGCTCAGATTTGTTGATTGTAAATAATTGATAAGCTTTAAGTGATAAAAGTATTTTTAGTGTTAGAAGCAATTTTATAAATAAGTAGTTACAACTTAATTACATGTTTGAAGTGTTGATGTTCATAACAAATAATTAATGTATTTGATAAAAAAAAAGTTTTGATAAGGTGTTGTTTTATTAGAATGACTAAGCTATTTTTGATTTTTTTTGTAAAAAAATAAAATATAAGCTCAAAAGTATTTGTGTAAAGAAAAAGAGAAACATCACATACAAACTGAAGAAAAAGTTAATAGTTTTTCTTTCGGAAAGATATTTTGAGAAATAAAAAACATATTAAAGATAAAATAGCAAATTATTTGACTAAACTCAAAGTACTTATAAATTGAAAAACTATAAATTGAGGTTGAACAACTTATGAATTTTTGGCTGATTTTGATTTATAAGCACTTTGTGATTAACCAAACAGGTAGTAAATAAACTAAAAAGTGTCAATAAGTTAATTTAATTTAACAAACTTATAAATTTAATCGAATACCTCTTACCAAGGAAATTTATTGTAACAATATGTTTGTAGCTATTAAGCCCGTCATTATTTATAACTTAGCTTGAATCAATGTAATATGGGTTGTTATTATTTTTTTTTCAAGTATTTCTTTTGTGGCTGCAAAGCTAGTATCGTGACATAACTTCAAAATGTTGTTAAGCAGATGATTAGTTATGAAATTTTGTTGTGGCAATAAGTATATAACTATTGAGCCAATTATTGCTTCAATTTTTATAACATGAAGCAAAAATATCTATTTAGCTATAATATTTTTTTTAAGGTAATTTTAGTTAATTAAAGACTCATTAATTGTTATACATTATATAATAACTAAGTGAATATTTATCATTCAATAATTTTTTTTCATGATATAAATATAGAGTGATGTGATTTAGTAAGATTTAGATTCTTAACATTAGGTTTAAATGTTTGGTAATTGGAGACTAATAATATGACATTTGAAATAAATGTCATTATATATCAAATGTCGTTGTTATAATGACATTTTGTCTCAAATGTCATCGTTTTTATGACATTTGTCATCAAATGTCGTTGTTTTGGTGACATTTGTATCAAATGTCGTTATTTTTATGACAATTTTTCATAAATGTTAGAAATTTCCTTTATTTTGATATTTATTTCAAATATCACTAAATAAATGTCATTGTATCTCTACTTTCTTGTAGTGTTGTCAAATTGTTCCACTCTTCAAAATTGTTGCCTAAGATCACTTCAATTGGTTGCATCACTTAATCAACCGGACAAACGAGGTAAATTCTAGGTGCCATCACACACAATGTTCAAGGTAGTCTCTTCATACAAGGCATTGGCACCAATATCAAACAAGACTCCACACTTTCTAGCTAGTGTGCAATGTGCATCACAAGAGACTCATTCAATAATCGGCTAGTCATAAGGAAATGCTAAAAGTTCACACATTGTCTATGCGACTTTATTTGGCCTCATCGTAGCCGCACATTCATTTCCTTCAATTAATATCACTATTCGAGTCATAGGTATTGATCACAACCGATACTCGAATAATTTTTGAGAGAACAAATGGCTTAACAACAAGACTCCTTACCACCTCTACCAAAAGCATCCAACATTATCCCCAAAGTGAGCGGAGAACAAACATTAACAAAAATAAAGATAAAAATAGTGACACTCAAACAAACAGAGTATGGTGACAAGGAATCATCACTAGGTGCCCATTTGGCGAAAGCGTGATGCCATCGCCAAACTTTTTGGCCAATCGCCAAGTTGCCTGAAGCTCGCCGAATTTTCAAGTATGTAACCATTCCATTTTGGGGAAGGAAGGCAGACAAGAGAAAGTCCACCGAATAACAATAGCGCATCGCCTAATGGATGTTAAACCTCACCATAAGATCCAAGACTCGGGGCTATCAGGACTGGTGCAAAAGCCAGAGAAAGTTAGGTCACCTAATCATCTCAGCCAATCGCCGAGTGGTGCATGTATCCCACCTAATGTTCCAGTGTGTCAGCCCACCGTTGATGCCAAAAAGTCGATCAACTTCGTGATCGCTGAACTTTCTCGGCGAACCTCCGAAGGAGTCTTAGCCTTGCAAAATCATCTACATCTTCATATTCATCACATATTATTCAAAGAAACTAACACTTGGGTTGCCTCCCAAGAAGCGCCTTGTTTAACGTCGTGGCACGACATGGAAATGCTTTTAAGCAGCTTCTAAGTACACCACTTCAATCACTGAAATTTCATGGTAGTCTCCAAAATATAACTTCAAGCGTTTTCCATTCACTTTGAAGGTAGGGCCCTCTTTACCTTCGACTTTGATGGTTCCATTTGTGAACACCCGTGTTTCTTAAATAGGCCTAACTATTTTGATTTGAGGTTTCCCGAAAAGAGTCTCAGTCGAGAATTATATAGCAATACCCAATATCCAACTCGAAACTCCCTCAAAAGGATTTCAGATTCATGCCACTTTGTCATTTTTTCCTTGTAGAGGGCTGAAATTTCATATGCCCTCAACCTGATTTCATCCAATTCATTAAGTTGATCTACTCTTCCTTTTGAAGTCTTGGCTCAGTCCAGATTTAGAGCCTTTAATGCCTATAATGCTTTGTGTTCAAGTTCAACCGGTAAATGGTAAGATTTCCCAAAAACTAGATGATATAGAGACATATCAATTGGTTTCTTGTAGGTAGTGTGATATGCCCACAGAGCATCATCTAGCTTTTGAGACCAATCAGTCGTATTTGAATTTACACTCTTAGCCAAGATGCTCTTGATCATCTAATTTGAAACATCCACTTGGCCACTTGTTTGGGAATGATATCGCATTTCTACTTTATGTCGCACCCCGTATTTGCTCAATGTTGATGCAAAAAGCCTATTGGAAAAATGGGATCCACCATCACTAATAATAGCCTGAGGAATGTTGAACCTAGCAAAGATGTAGTGTTTTAGAAATCGAACAACAATTTTCCCTTCATTGTTTGGTAGTGCTACAACTTCTACCCATTTAGAAACATAATATACTGCCACCAAAATGTACTTATTATCAAAATGAACTCCTAAATAGACCCATGAAATCTATTCCCCAAACATAACTCAACTTCCAAAATAGGTTTGGGAGGCAGCTCATTCCTTTTGGACACTCCACCTTGTTTTTGACATTGTATGCACTTCTTAACAAATTCATGAGCATCTTTGTAAAGGGATGGCTAGTAGTAACCACTTTGAAGAATTTTAGCGATTGTACACACTCCTATGATGACCACCAACCGGTGAAGCATGACAAGCTTCGAGAATTTCATTGAATTCCTCTTCATACTCACATCTCCTAATGATGTGGTCTGCACACTCTCTGAAGAAGTACAGTTCATCCCAAAATTATTTCTTGACATCGAACAAGAACCTCTTTTGTTGATAGAAGTTCAGTTCTTTCGGTATCAATCCACATACTACATAGTTGGCAAAATCAGCATACCAAGGAGTTTGTTGTAGAATTACCGTGAATACCTATTCATCGAGAAAGGCATCATTTATTCCTACCTCCAGCTCATCATTCTCCTTGCCTTCTAACCTTGATATGTGGTCAGCCACCTGATTTTCACAGCCTCTTTTGTCTTTGACTTCAACGTCAAACTTTTGCAACAATAGCACCGACCTTATCAGTCATCGATTTGCATCTTTGTTTGCCATCAAATAATGCAGAGCAGCTTGATTAGTGTGAATAACCACTTTTGTTCCTAGCAAGTATGCACGGAATTTCTCAAATGCATATACCACTGCAAGTAATTCTTGCTCCGTAACTATATAGTTACGATGAGCAACATTCAGAGTTTTCTTTGTGTAGTAAATGGGATAGAATAACTTGTTTCGTTTTTGCCCTGACACGAAACACAATGCCATACCACTTGCATTACACATCACTTCAAAGGTGCTGACCAATCAGGACTAATGATAATCAGGGTGGAAATCAATTACTCTTTCAAACACTTAAAGGCTACCATACATGTATCATCAAAGTTCAATCTTACTTCCTTCTCCAAAAGTTTGCACAAAAGGTGTGTAATTTCTGAAAAGTCTTTGATGAACCTCCAGTAAAAGCCAGCATGCCCCAAGAAACTACGAATACCTTTTACTGAGATTGGTGGTGGTAGCTTTTCAATTACTTCGATCTTTGCTTTATCAAGTTCCAACCCTATTTGTGACACTTTGTGATCAAGAACTATACCTTCCCTAACAATGAAGTGGCATTTATCCAATTTAGGACCATGTTTGTCTCCACACATTTTTGAAGGACCTGTCCTAAGTGTGCCAAACATGCATCAAAAGTATCACCCACGACTGAGCATTGAATCTTCTACCATATCAGTGAAAATAGATAACATGTAACGCTGAAACATTGCTTGGGCATTACACAATCCGAACGACATAATTTTGAAAGCAGAAGTTCCATATAGACGTGTTAAAATGGTTTTCTCTTGGTCTTTCGAGGTAATAGAGATTTTATTATATCTGGAGTACCCATATAAAAAGCAATACCATCCTCTTTCTCAAAGCCAATCAAGCATTTAATCCATAAAAAACATAGGAAAGTGATCCTTTTTGGTCCACGAGTTTAATTTACGGTAATCCATGCATACTCGCCATCCGGTTACCGGTCTCATAGAAACAAGTTCCCCCTTTTCATTTGGGGACTAGCGTGATGCCTCCCTTTTTTGGTACACATTGTACCACACTTACCGACTTACTATCCGTAATAGGATAGATCATACCTATATCCAACGACTTTATTATCTCTTTTTTCACCACTTTTTGCATCGGTGGGTTCAATCTCCTTTGATGCTCAATGCTATGTTTACACTCGCTATCAAGTTGAATTTAGTGAGTGCAAATGCTTGGTTAAATGCCCACAATGTCAGCGATAGTCCATCCAATAGCTTTGATGTGTCTTCTCAACACTTCAAGGAGCAACTTTACTTGCCATTCAAGTAATTCAGATGCAATGATTACATATAAGGTGCTATTTGCCCCAAAAAAAGCACATCAAAGACGGGCGGGGAGCACTTTCAACTCAAGCTTTGGTGGTTCCTCCGTTGATTGCTTCGCTGGAGGATTTTCTCTATTTTTTAGATCAATATCCAACTTTAATAGAATCTTTGATTACTCCCCCAAACCCGAGAGCGCATCCACCACCTCATTGTAACTTTGGACTTCGGACTCATGATAGTTTGCAAGCACAACCTCAAGTGGCTCACTCATAAACACCAAATGGCTCACAGTAGCCACTACTTCATCAATTACTTTAATATTCGAAATCACATGAATAACGCTTGTATGCTTCATTGACTTACAAACATTAAAAGTGACTTCATCTTCGTTCACCCAAAACTGGAATTCTCCACTTTCAACATATACCAAGGCTCTAACGGTTGCTAAGAATGGTCTTCCCAAAATAATGGGAATTTCAACATCAATCTCACAATCAAGGATGACAAAATCAATTGGAAAGGTGAAGCGGTCAACCTTTACCAAGATATCATAGAGCATCCCTACGGGGTGCTTGATCGATCGATCTACCATCAGAACCTCATTGTTGTGGATTTTGGTTCACCCAACCCAAGTTGTTTATAGATTGCGTATGACATTGGATGTATACTTGCTCCCAAATCACATAGGGTCTTGGCAAATTGAAGCATACCAATAGTTCAAGGAATGGTGAAGTCTCTGGGATCTTCTTTGTTTTAATTATCTCATTATTCATAATTGCACTACAACTATGAGTGACTTCAATTATTTCGAAGTCCAAGATTCTTTTCTTTGTAACTAACTCCATCATAAACTTGGCATAACTTGGGATCTCCAACAATGCTTCCACTAGTAGGAGATTTATTGATAATGTCTAGAGCACCGATAAGAACTTCTTGAACTTCTCATCCTCATATTTCTTCTTGAGACGTTGGGGAAACAGAGGAGTTATTTTGGGGAGAGGTTGAACCAACTTTTAGATTGAGGTGCTTTTTCCTGCATCTTTTTGTAACTCTTTGGCAAAGACTTGTGCTTCATCATGACCCTTCATATCACCTACAACTACCTTTCAACTACGAGTAACCACAGCTAGATCTCTATCACCACACTCCACCAAAGTTGTTATGTGTACGGTTTAGCCATCTCCCATTACTTTTGGTTCCAACTATTCCAAAAGTTCACTTCATTGACCATTAGGTGGCCTGAGTTCACTATGTTTTTTAATGATGGGAAATTGGCTTTCATCCCTTTTAGAAAGTCATCTGAGCCCTCAACTTTGTCAAGGATGCGAGACAACAAATCGTCCACTCAGAGACTACTTGCACTACTTTTTAACTTTGGGCTCTCACTCGATTTTGTGTGCTCCTCTTCATGATCATCCTATTTTTTCAAAGGATCACTTTGCTTAGTCCATTCTTGATAGTATCTTCTCCGCTCTTCTTTTTTGTGAGAGTTCCATCCATGATTCCCACCCTTCTGCAGGTAGTGTGGGTGGAAACCCTCTTAAAATTTGTGAAAGTTCCAACCTTGATTCTCTCTCAGCTTTGAATAGCCCGAGGAAGAACCCTCCTCAAATCTAAACGCTCCCCTTGCTCCTTTGCTTTTTTTTTTCACATTTTCTAACACTTGTGCTTGTAGCAGCTCTATTTGGGGTAACATCTTGTTGATATTCTCATCCCTTTCTCTTTCTTTATCAAGTTATTCTTGAGTCATTCTAAAGAAAAAGGCAAAACTTTATCTTCTTGAGTGTACCATGTTTGATTTATTTTCTTCATGTCATCAAGAAGAAAGAAAGCTACCTCAAATGACTACAACATTATTCCGTCTCAAACCAATTAATCAGCTACTCCTTTACTTATTGAATCAAGACTTCGATAGAAGTATTTAGGAGCACATTGTTTGGAAGTCTGTGAGTCAAGCATTGAAGTAGTAGCTTCTTAAACCTCAGCCACGTTTCATGGATTGGTTCACAATCCAATCATTAGAAAACTTAAATATTGACTGTGAGTTTCATCATCCTCGATGTGGGAAACAAACTCACAGTGAATGCCATGGTAAGCTCATCCAAAGGTGTGATGGAATTATTTGGGTAACTCGGCCAGCCATTTGCTAGCTTCACCCATTAGAGATAAAGGAGAAAGATTGATTCTTGTGACACCTTCTAGAATGAGAACGGACCATAAACATCTATAAAATTCCGCATATGCTCATGTGGGTCTTCGTGAGTCAACCCTCCGTAGAGTCCTTTCATTTGCATGAGATGGAGAGTTGCGCTAGTAATATGGAATATAACATTTTCTTCGGTTGATGGTAGACAGATTGCACCAAATTCCACCAAAATGGATTGGGTTATGCACACCATTAGGATTGCCAATATCATCTTGGTCACCTACTTGGCTACCGTTAATCTCTGCCTCACTCATTTCTTCTTCTACTGAACAAAACCAAAACAAACACAAAACAAATTAAATCGATTCAACTACAGCCAACCAAATCACAAATAAATCTTTGATAAGAGAATTCTAAACAACAACACTCACCGACAGTGACGCCATTTTAAGTAACATATCAACTACACCTCATTAGATACTAGGTGTAGATGATCATTAAGCAGTATAAAACCAATAGAAGATTTGGGGTTGATCACACTGAGAGTAATATTTTGAATTCAAATATAAAGTTACAATAGTGATTTTTGCAGCTGAAGGACAAGAAACTTTCGAAAACTATTAATGAAATTTGAAGGGTGACAAAAATGTCAGGGTTGAGGAGTTTTTACAGTAGAAAACAACCTCAACAAATAACTAGGAGAAACCAAATAGGAGAAAGACACTTGGGGGATTCACCAACCTATTGCTAAACTCAACTCAATGGGTGCAAAATTGCTAACCAAAAGTACTAACTCTTCATGGTTAAGATGAACTTTAGATGAGGAACTTTTCTCTCGAACAACTACCTCGTTTCAACTAAGTTATGTGGAACCTCAATTCTCTAAACAAAAGTGCAAGTCCACAACCTTACCACATCCACTCTCTCGAGCTGGATACATCCAATGAGTGTTGGGATTCACTCTCTTGAGCTGAATCCATAAGAGTGCCAACTTATCACTTTAGCTTTACACTTCTTTCTCAAGCAAGCATAAAACACTAAATTTTATTGAAATAAGCATACAGTAGAGTAGTTAAACCACATCGATAAGTCATATCCACTTTGAATTAGCACTAAAATTGATAATAACTAACACCCATCAAGTCAAATTCCATATTTAATTACATTGTCTAACCCCCCAAGGTTGGGGGTTTAGGTAATCATCATAAAAGAAAGAAATTTAATACCTAATACTTGCTCCATAGCTGGGTATTGAAAATTGAAGTTCCAAGATGAATAATATATTTTCTATTACAATACCAAATTGATATCTCTTCCAAAAATTGCTTAAGATCAACAAGAATAGTGTTTTTGTTCTCTCTATTTCGTTACACAATGACTAGATACCTTCTCTCTCTTTCAAAAGTCAAATTATACTGATTTGAGAAGTGGCCTTTTAGGGTTGATCCATGAGTAAAGTTGGGCTTTAACGACCAGTCGGTGACTCAGCGATTGTTCTTGTCCATCGCCCATTTTTTCTTCACATTTTCATTAGTCAGACACTGTACCTTAAGGCAATTTATATTGGGATCACCGATAACTTCCGCGATGCACCTTTTAGTCCTTTAGCTCGCCAATTCAATTTCCTCTTAGTCTTAATCAGTGCATTCTGTGGTACAGTCTTCTTTCGCCGATGAGGTCAGTGAGTCACCGATAGAGAACGCACTTCGCTGAGGTTTTTCCCATTTCAGGAACATTGTTTTGTAAAAGTAGGTAGTCTAAGGGCAACTAGGTGATTCACCGAGTGCTCTTGGGGATCGTCATACTTGCTTTTCTTCCTTTCTTCAGCTTGTGTTGTTTCTTTTTGCCTGTTATTTTCTTGCTTAGCACCTCTATCCACATACCTAAAAATCAAGGAGTTAAGAATAGTTTATGGCACAAATAAGCATATGAGGTCATTAAGTCTATATAAATAAAACACCAAATGAGTCCAAATCTCAAACTCATCAATTTCCTAGCTTGGTTGGTCACCATTTGACTTAACATCACAATAGCATCCCATAACTCAGCATTAGTGACCTTTCCGTAGGGTTGCACTTCTGGTGCAGTAGATACCCTTTGATCCTGAGGTTCAACATTCCTCCTAGCAGGATGATCTCAAACACCTCTTCATGGAGGCATGATATGAAAGATACGTGCGAGCGCAATTTAGAAAGAAACTTTATAGAGTTAAACATTATTGCACAAAAAGACTATGAAAAAAGTGGGATAGTTCCTAAATTTTGCATCCTCCTAATTATAGATGTGGTACTATTCATACCGATAACTAGGACTCTATAGACACGACTTAATAAACACCCAAGACTCTTGAAATCTGAGCTCTGGTACAATGTTTTTTACACATTGAAACTACACCCTAGATGCGAATGGCACTCGAGAACTATTTTTGGCACCATGCGAACACTTGGTCTGGCTCAACTTTTAGCGGAAGACTTACTGATAATACAATAAACTCAAAGAATAGCTTTAACTCAAAAGTCTCAAATACTGTCGATATATAATGCCTATACTAACTTAGATGAATGTTGGGAGATAACCCATGTCGTCCTAATAATAACACTCAAATTTTAAAACATGAATATGGGATTCTCTCAAAACAAGGAGGCTCACCAAAGAACTCTCAAACTGTAATTGGTATCAAAGAATAACCTGTTGATGACCCTGATCTCCTGAATCTGCATCATAAAAGATGTAGGCCAAATGGCTTTAGTATATGAAATGTACGAGTATGCAAGGGTAAATCTAAAATATGACATAAGCTTGAACTAGAATTGAATAAACAACTTACCTCATCTCAACTCAGCTCAAGCTCAACTCAACATCAAGGATACTCAAACTTAATCAACTAAGTTCAATATATAGTAGTAGTAAAGATGCATTATAAAGAAAGATTTTAAACAATAGATAAAACTCAATGTGTTGAAAAATACAATAATAACTAAGTTTGTCAATAAAAATACAAAATAACTCTATTTGGGAGATTCTCTAACTGACAACCATCACCATTTATTATACAGTTTCTCACTTACGCTCCCAAAACTATCCTATATCTTACCAGGATTTAGAACTCCTCATATAAGTGGATCCACTAAGCTATTCTTAGAAACAAATAAGAAATAATCTAAAAAGTATGACCCTTTCTACCCACATTGGCTACATGGTTTATAAAGACGTTGAGTTATCTAAACTCATCCCCATTTGTATATATTGTGATCTCCGACTTGGTCAGGGACTCGCCAATGATTTCCTAGGCTCACCGAGTTTTACAAACACCGATCTAAAATTTTCTTGAGTCCAACAACGGTCTGGGTCGGGATCGCCGACCTCTTTAGCGATGCACCGACTAGACAATTTGCTCGCTAACCTATACTTTTCAATCATTTCTCACACTTTAACCTGCATAATCAACACAACATTATTTACCAAAACAAAATTAAAGCAATAGAGGGTCTTGGGTTGCCTCCCAAGCAGTGTCTTAGTTAACATCTGGCACAACGCAAGTCCACCTTCAAACTTCATTCTTGAGGTTAAACATAGTGCAACTAGGCAACCCCCCTTGCTATCTCAGGTTTAGATGAGATGAGATATGGCCCATTTGGGTCTCCAACTACTTGATCGACACTGAATGGGAGGTAACAATTTGGCTAAGGGTCGACACATCTTCTTTCATCTCTTTCAAGGTCTTGTATGACTCCTCAAATTCGTTGAGGATAAGCGAAAGCATATCCTCAGACCTACCACCTTCCAAATCCTTTTGACTTTTGATGCTCGTAGGGAGGCATATACTATCCTTCTCCCCATCCTTCCAATTTGGATTACGGTCCCTCCATTCACGATCTCGATCTTTCCAACCTTCATCCGTACTCCAACCTTGGTGGTGGTTTGAATGATAACCGCCGCCTTGGTTGGCTAGGAAATTCACCTCTTCATTATACAAGGCCTCAAACTTAGACTCATCTAGATTAGCACACCCAACAGCCACGATATTGACACTTTGAGCACCAGCTCCTATGATAGTTTTAGATAAAATGTCAAGTTGTGTCATGATCTTGGCCATGTTCTATCCTTCTCCATCTGTTCCTTCATCAACTTGAACGTGAGAGGGGAGACCTAGTCTTCACGGGTGTACCAAGCCCTGTTTATGGTAGTCATGATATCCAAGAGCTGAGCCACTATCACATAAGGTTGCTGCATCAAACTTCCCAGAGAAAGTTGGTCAACAACACCCCTATTTAACGAGTCGAGACTCTGATAAAAATACTGCAGCAACACGTTATCGAGAAACCCCTTGGTTGGGTATTGAAGCACTAAATTTTTGAATCGCAACTGAGTTTCATGAATTTGATCGCCTTCTAGACACTTGAAGCTCTGAATGTTGTCCCGAAGAGTCATCATCTTTGAAGGAGGGAAAAATCACATATTGAATATGGTGACCAAGTCCTCCCATGAAGTTATTAATTCACGTGACAATTTAGCCTGCCAGTTGCACACTTCTCCCATCAAATAGAATGGGAACAACCTCAATCAGACCGATTCTTTCAATATATTCTTAAAGGAGAATAGTCCACATACATCCACAGAGTTTCTAATGTGCTTGTGAGGGTCCTCATTAGCCAAACCACTGCAAAGCCCCTTTAGTTGCAAGATTTGCAACATAGTACTCGTAATTTGAAACGCTGCATTCCTTTTGGCCGGATGCAAGCGAATGACACCAATACCGCCAATGAGATGGGGGTCATTAGCATTTGTCTCTTTGACATTATTGAGGTTTTTGATGTCATTTTGATGGCCTACTTGGCTGCCATTCATGCTCATACTTCCTGTTTTAACACACAAACACACAAAACAAAAGTAAAAATTAAGTAGAACTATGACTAATAAGAACAAATATTCAACTTAACTAAAAATTAACATCTAATACCACTCCACGGCAGCAGCGCCATTTTGATAAATGATAACGCTATCAAAGATACTTAATCTAATACTAAGTATTAGCGATCGTTCAATAGTAATATAACCCAATTAGTGAGTTAGGGTCGAGTCCCAAGGGAGTGGTTCGTAATCGAGAATTAATAGGCAAGTAAGAACACGCTCTAATCAATCAAAGCTAAAAATATTTATGAATAAAAGCATGGTTTAAATTATAGGTGACACAAGTGTCAAATATCAATAGGGGATTTTGTATTATCAACTAAAACAACAACAAACATGAAAATACGAATATGGAGACAGGATTCTAGGGATATGATAGGATTATGGGCTAAGGTAAACAACCAAGTATTTGTAATTAATAGTAAACAGCTACAAATCTGTGAATAAGCTAGACTTTAGTGGGGGTAAACTTTCTCTCGAACAATTTACCCTGAATCAAATTGGTTTCTCTCGAACACCAATAAGCAGTAATGAAGCACAACCTTTACTTCAGTCCATTCACTCTCTCAAGCTGAATGTATGGAAAAGGGTTTAGGGTTCACTCTCTTGAGCTGAACCCGTGACAACGCAATACCTACACACCATCGATTTAGTACTTTTGGCTTCAAAACCTCTCTCTCGAGCAACCTAAAAACACAAAGTTAAGATTGCATTTACAACTACAATCCATTAATTTCAACCACAATTACTAAATGAATTAAATTTTAAACAGTAAATAAACAATCAATAAACAATACCGAGCTGTTAAATCAACCCATAATCACATAATCACACCCCAAGAATTGACGTTTTAGCTAGATATAGTAAAAAGGTAAAACTCATTACCGAGTTGTGTTTTCATCAATTGGGTAGGATTGACATAGTCTTTACAAAGGTCTACGATGAAAAATCTTCAACACCCACTCCAAATTTCGTTCAAACGAAAATCTTCAAAGCTAAGGAAATATTGTCTCTCTACTCAGTTCTCAGTTCTAAACTTCAAAAACCAAATAATACTATGATATGATATACGAAGCTAAAAATTTAAAAAAGTATCTATAGTTGTCAAAAAGTATGTTGTGAAGGACCAGTAGGCAAAATCAGTTGGGATCGTCGATCCACTCGGCAATCCACTCTTTGGTCATTTGTATCGCCTTTTTGCTTTTGCCTTCAGCATTCGTGGATGTATGTGGACCATTCTCCTTCTAGAATATCTCCTAAGAATCGGTCTGATTGAGGTTTTTCTCATTCTATTTGATGGGAGAAGTGTGTAAGTGGCTGGTTGAATAGCTATGTGAATTAATAACTTCGTGGGAGGAGTTGGTTACCACATTCAATGTGTGATTTTTCCCTCCTTCGAAGATGATGACTTTTCATGACAACATTCAGAGCTTTAAGTGTCTAGAAGGCGATCCAATTCATGAAACATAGTTGCCATTCAAAAATTTGGTGCTTTAATGCCCAACCAACGGCTTGCTTGATAACGTGTTACTGTAGTATTTTTACCAAAGTCTCGACTTGGTAAATAAGGGTGTTGCTGACCAACTTTCTGTAGGAGGTTTGATGCATCAACCTTATGTGATAGCGGCTCAGCTCTTGGATAGCATGACTACCATAAACAGGGCGTGGTACACCCGTGAAGACCAGGTCTCCCCTCTTACGTTCAAGTTGACGAAGGAAGAGATGGAGAAGGACAAAACATGGCCAAGATCATGACACAACTTGACATTTTATCTAAAAATGTCATAGGAGCTGGTGCTCAAAGTGTCAATGCCATGGGTGTTGGGTGTGCTAATCTAGATAAGTCCAAGTTTGAGGCCTTGTAGAATGAAAAGGTGAATTTCCTAGCCAACCAAGGTGGTGGTTATCGTTAAAACCACCATAAAAGTTGGAGTAGGGATGAAGGTTGGAAAGATCGAGATCATGAATGGAGGGACGGTGATCCAAATTGGAAGGATGGGGAGAAGGATAGTATGTTCCTCCCCACAAGCATCAAAAGTCAAAAGGAGATGAAAGAAGATGTGTCAACCCTTAGCCAAACTGTTACCTCCCATTCAGTGTCGATCAAGCAGTTGAAGACCTAAATGGGTCATATCTCATCTCATCTAAACCCGAGACAACAAGGGGGGTTGCCAAGTGACACTATGGTTAACAGCAAGAATGAAGTTTAAAGGTGGACTTGTGTCGTGCCAGATGTTAACTAAGACACTGCTTGGGAGGCAACCCAAGACTCTTTATTGCTTTAATTTTGTTTTGGTAAATAATATTGTGTTGATTGTGCAGGCTAAAGTGTGGAAAATGATTGAAAATTATATGTTGGCGAGTAAATGGTTCAGTCGGTGCATCGCTAAAGAGGTCGGCGATCTCAACCCAGACCATCGTTAGACTCAAAAAATTTTAGATCGGTGTCTGTAAAACTCAGCAAGCCTAGGAAATCATTGGCGAGTCACCAACCAGGTCGGAGATCGCAATCTATACCACCGTTTGGACCCCAAAATCAACTGAGGGCCTGTAAAACTCAGTGAGGTAAGTGACCATTTGGCATACCACCGAGTGGTTCAAAGACCACGACTAATGTCACCGAATGGGCAAGAACTTGATGGTTTTTATAATGCCAAAGGTTTACAATTTTAAACTCTTCACTTTACCTCACTTTAAATCTTCACAAACTCACACCTATACATTAGTTTATATATTTTCGTATTTCAAGAAATATTTTAGTTGTTGATTGGTGCTCGGAGTTGGATTACATTGCCGCCTAGCATTTCAATCTTTTTTTTAATCGGCATTAAAGGTTAGTTTTCTGAAACTTGCATTTACTTTTGGCATTTGTGCTCTTATGCAATCGATATTATCTTGTCGAATTGTGCTGGTCCTCTCTGAGCTTAATTGTTGTTTGATTTCCTATTTTAAATTTGATATCCTTGCCCGTATTTTTTTTATTGTGAAATCCCGTATTCTTATGCTTTGAAATGAATTAAATTTTGTGGGGTTGTGCTTGCATGTTGTTTAGTTTATTTGAGTGCAGTCTGGG
Organism: Solanum bulbocastanum; assembly: GCA_037074985.1. NCBI lineage: Eukaryota > Viridiplantae > Streptophyta > Magnoliopsida > Solanales > Solanaceae > Solanum > Solanum bulbocastanum. Next base: position 23,196,333 of record CM073605.1, read on the forward strand.
TAGCCCGTATTTGTGCCAAACGACGTAATTTTCCTAATGATAGAACGAATGACATCAATCTTAAGGGCAAAAGTCGTCAATTGGCCAAATTTTGCAAAACTAGGAGAAGACTGAGTTTCCCGGGGTAATTGGTGCTATGGATCTAGTCTTAATTTAAGTTTTGCATGCTTTGATTTTATTTTCGAGGGTAGCGGGGTTGAATTTTAGAAGTTGTGTTGAAAGTACGCACGTTGGGTCATTTAGTGCGTTAGGTCGAGCTCGCCAAACCACTCGGCGGTTCACCGAAGTTCCCGATCTCGCCTTTAATTTCATTATTTAATTGTTGTTGAACTCTGCAGCTTTCGGCGAGAATTCTGAGGTTTCCAAAGGCAGTCGGCGAGTCGCCGTAAATCTTTTTGATTGCCCTTTGTCTGCACCTTTGAACCCTTTTTGCACTGTAACTTTTGGCAATCTAACCCTTGCTCACCAAAAGCTGTTGGTGATTCGCCAAAAGGCCTTTCCCACCGCTGACTTGCCAAAAGTTTAGAGCCAATCCTTTCGGCAAGCCCGATCTGGCTCCCCAAAGTGATTCGGCAACCCGCCAATCGGATTGGCGAGTCTATCTACAACTAATTTTCTGTAATTTTGTTTGAATATTTTCTAACTTTTTCCTGATGATTTACAGACATGGCTAGACTGAAAGTTGTTGGATAATCATGCTACCCCGAAATATAAGAGCACAAAATTTCAAAATAAATAAAGGGAGGTCAAATCCCGCCAAGAAGGGAAGACAGGAACCTCCACCAGGAGATAACGGCAAGGATAAGAAGCCCATTTCTGATAGGAAGATGACTCCCCGAGGCCCCTATATTCCTTTATGGGCCCGGGGATACTATGCAACTATGCAGACCTTTTTGGCGGATACACCCTTGGCAGCTCCTAGTAGGTTTGGCACTGTTGTTCTTCTGAGGTGACTCCGGGTATAGAGACCCAGGACCAGAGTGATGCACGAGGCACTGATGCCTAGACTGACGGAGCAACTGTGAAGATATGACCCCTTTCTTTATCTTCCTCTCTATCTTACTTTCTTATTTTTGGATACTTTTGTTTGCATTTGAGGACAAATGTTTTATTTGTGGTACAGTGAGGCCTACCTTTTTTGAGCTGATTGGTTTTGTCTATATAATTTGATTTTGAGCTTTATCTTGTGTTTTACACTACTTTTGTGGATGTTTGAGCATATGGCTCCTTGTTATTAATTGTAAATAATTGTTTACCCTTTCGAAAAATTTTGCCACCACTTGTTTGTGCAAAATATGTTTCTTTTTTTGCAAATTTGAGTATCGGTTTTGATCAGTACCGATGACTTGAATAGTGCTTATAATTAAAAAAAAATGAATGTGTGACTATGATGAGGCCAAATGATGTTTCATAGCCAATACGTGAACTCTTTGCATCTCGTTGTGACTAGCAAATTATCGAATTGAGTCTCTTGTGATAAACATTACACACTAGCAAAAGTGTGGAATGTTGTTTGACTGTTGTGTCAATGTCTTGTGAGATGAGCTTATTGTGAATCATGTGTGATGGCACCTAGAATTTGCCCCGTTTGTCCAGATGACTAAGTGATGCAATATCTTGATATGATCTTAGGCAACTTTATAGAGTGTGAAACAATTTGATATTATACCTCTTTTGTTGCATACCTTGTGAGTGTGTGAAACCCTTTTGACCACCCTTTGAGTCGTAAACTTTTCTTGGAAGAAACTTGATGAAAACATAACCTTTCTTGATCCAATACCCATAATCCTCATGATTTGTGGTTTGTTTGAATAGCCAACTTAGGCCAAAAGCCTAAGTTGCGGGTGTGGTGAAAAGAGAAGGTAAATCAAGGAATGCAAGAAAGTCCCTTTTACCTATGTTTTGTGAAAAATGGAACTGCTCCATACAAAAAAAAAAAGAGAGAAAAAAAGAAGAAAGGAATGAAAAAGTTGTGGAATAAAGTTGTGAAAATACAAAAAGAAATAGGGTTTCCAACAGTCCATGGAAAATGAATAATGGGATGATTTGTGAGCACAAATGAAGAATGATTAAGAAAAGGAAAGGAAGTGTTGTTCACACCACATCTGATGAGGGTTATAGCCATTGAGCATAAATGAACATACCTTTGCACTCAGCCCTGTTACAAGCCTTGAAATGAAATTTTTGATCTTGAGTGAGTTGAAAAAAATGTTGGTTGGAAAATACGGGTAAACCTATTGGTGAAGTCATGCATAGTGTTCATCTTTGTGAGTGTGAGCATTGCATTTGATTGCGGAGCCTTAAAAATGTGAACCATTGTGTGTGAATATGTAATTATTCTTTGAGTGAGGGCATTTGATTTCCTTTGTTAAGCTTGAAATTGCATTTGAACCAATTATTGTGAGCTTGAGATTCTTTGATAATGGTGAGTCACAACTTGAAACAGTGAGTGCACATTTGATCCTTGCATGAGTAAGTTGAGTCTTTATATGTGCGTTCATGATTGAGTCTTGTGTAGCACTATTTGAGACATCCTTATTGAACTGCTGAACTTGAGTTTTACTTGAGGACAAGCAAAAGTTTAAGTTGAGGGTGTTGATGAGTCCACGATTTGGACTCATTTAGAGCTTAATTTTAATAGATTTAGTGTCCTCGAATGCATATTTTGTCTCAATAACTGATGTAAATCCTTGAATTTCAGGTATTTAGATATAGGGACAAAGCATGGACACTATTGAGCAAAAGGGAACAAGGCAACTGAAAGAACGAAGAAAAGAAGGCTTGAGGACCACCTAAACCATTGGGCGAGTCGCTGAATGGCCTTGGTCTCGCCTAATGTTCCAGTGTGCCAAGACCTGAATAAGAAAATCAAGTTGGCAATAGAAAGGAGCAATCGGCGAGTCACCAAACGGTTTCTCGGTGCAATGCTATATCGCCCAAAGTTACAGGACCTCAAGGATGCAGAAGGTAAAAGCACAAAGGCGATACAAATGAAAAAAGGGCAGATCGCCTAGTGGATAGACGATCTAAAGTTATTTCGCCAACTGGTCCTTCACAACACACTTTTTGAAAACTATAAATACTTGTATAATCTTTTAGCTTAGTATCTCATATCATAGTATTATTCAGTTTAGAACTAAGAACTGAGTAAAGAGACAATATTTCCTTAGCTTTGAAGATTTGAAGATTTCCATTTCAAAGAAATTTGAAATAGGTGTCGAAGATTCTTCAACTCAGACCTTTGTAAAGACCATATCAATCCTACCAAGTTTATGGGAACACAACTCGGTAACAATTTTAACCTTTTTACTATGTCTAGCTAAAACCCTAATTTTTGGGCTGTGATTATGGGTTGATTTAATTGTTGGGTATCGATAGTTGATAGTTTATTTGCCGTTTAAAAGTGATTTCGTCCATATGTTTGCTGTTTGAAATTAATGGATCTTAACTTCGTGTTTTTAGCTTGCTCGAGAGAGAGTTTTAGAACCAAAATTACTGAATCGATGGTCTGTGGGTATTGCATTGTCATGGGTTCATCTCAAGAGAGTGAACCCTAAACCCTTTTCCACACATTCAGCTCGAGAGAGTGAATGGACTAAAGTAAAGGTTGTGCTTCATTACTGCTTATTGGTGTTCGAGAGAAACCAATTTGATTCAAGGTAAATTGTTCGAGAGAAAGTTTACCCCCACTGAAGTCTAGCTTATTCACTGATTTGCAGCTGTTTACTATTAATTACAAATACCCGGTTGTTTACCTTAGCCCATAATCCTATCATATCCCAAGAATCCCGTCTCCATATTCATATTTTCATGTTAGTTGTTGTTTTAGTTGATAATACAAAACCCCCTATTGTAACATCTCGCCTTCGAAAGAACTATTTTGGAAAGGGTCAAATTATGCAAGTTATGCCAAGTTATAAGTCCTGGGTTAAACTTCAAATGACCATAACTTTTAGTACAGGATGAGTTTGGTGGCCCATAAGATATAAAATGAATGTTCTTGCAATCCTCTTTTTAATGCCATTGAGTTTTCTAAGTTTCGAGTTTGGATGATGGAGATATGCCGTTTTGAAAATCTGTGTTTCCAGTTAAGGAAAGTCACACAAAAATATAAGGGGTATTTTGTTCTTTTCCTTACCTTTTCAGATGAAAGCGTTTCTAGTAGTATTTTGTGGTCAAATCTGCTTTGGGTCAGTATTACAAATCATTAATTACGCTTAGGGTTTTATAAGAGAGTTCAAGAAGAGAAGGAAGGTTCAAGGCGTTCTTCAAGCTTTCTTGCGAATCGAGGAATATTTTGCCAAAAGTTTGATCCCTGAGAGGTATGTGAGCTCTCATAGTATGGAGTTCTTTCCCCACATGCCAATCATGCTATTTTAAAAGCAAATGTCATTCTTGAAGTTGAAGGAGTTGAGTTCTTGAGGAGTTTTTCTTGAAATTTCCATCTTAATCTTAATTTTAGGGGTTTTGATGAATTCTTGAGATGAGTATTAGCAATTATCGTACACTTATATTGGGTATTCAAATCTAAGTGTGTTGGGAAGAAAATATTCGATTCTAGGTGAAATAGGGTTAGAAAATAAGAAAGAAAATTCATCAGGAAATCAGGGTAGAGGGCTAGCGCGCCACGCCAGCAGTGCGCCAGAAATATTGTTCTTTAGTTTAGGGGATAGCGTCCTACGCCACTCTATGCGCCAGGGTCGCCTGCCCCTACCCTTATTTTCCATTGTTTTGCCTGTGTGAGTTCTTCTAAAGTATACCTTCATTCCATTCTAATTCTAATCAATCTAAACTACATCTAAACATAAAATGATCCCTCATAACATGAATCATAACCTTGAATTCATAATTCACATTCAAGGTAGAGTTAAATGTTAAGATTTAAGTCTTGAGAGTTCTTTTGAGTCTTTCTGAGAAGTCTTTTACAATCTTTCAAAACTTGTTTTAAGACTTGAGTAGTTGAGTATAAGGATGTGTAAAGTTGAGTTAATTTTTCAAAATGAATATACGGGAACTAAGTATTCCCAAGAGTTAATTTCTTTACATTTAAAAGAGAAGGAAACTATGATTTTCAAAGGAGTTTATGAGGAGTTTTGAGTACCCTCTCTATTTAGAGAAATATTTTGAGTAATAATCTCAAAGTTGAGGATGAGGAAATGTTTTTTTAACATATTATCTAAGTTATATTTTCAGAGTAGTATTGAGCACCGATATGGGGACGAGTTTAGATAACTCAATGTCTTTATAAACCATGTAGCCAACATGGGTAGAAAGGGTCATACTTTTTACATTATTCCTTATTGGTTTCTAAGAATAGCTTAGTGGATCCACTTATATGAGGAGTTCTAAATCCTGGTAAGGTATAGGATAGTTTTGGGAGTGTAATTGAGAAAATGTATAATAAATGGTGATGATTGTCAGTTAGAGAATCTCCCAAATAGAGTTATTTTGTATTTTTATTGACAAACTTAGTTATTATTGTATTTTCAACACATTGAGTTTTATATATTGTTTAAAATCTTTCTTTATCATGCATCTTTACTACTACTTTATATTGAACTTAGTTTATTAAGTTTGAGTATCCTTGATGTTGAGTTGAGCTTGAGCTGAGTTGAGACGAGGTAAGTTGTTTATTCAGTTCTAGTTCAAGCTTATGTCATATTTTAGATTTACCCTTGCATGCTCGTACATTTCATGTACAAAAGCCATTTGGCCTACATCTTTTATGATGCAGATTCAGGAGATCACGGTCATCAACAGGTTATTCTTTGATACCAATTACAGTTCGAGAGTTCTTTGGTGAGCCTCCTTGTTTTGAGAGAATCCCATATTCATGTTTTAAAATTTGAGTGTTGTTATTAGGATGACGTGGGTCATCTCCCAACATCCATCTAAGTTAGTATAGGCTTTATATATAGACATTATTTGAGACTTTTGACTTAAAGCTATTCTTTGAGTTTATTGTATTTTTAGTAAGTCTTCTGCTAAGAGTTGAGCCAAACCAAGTGTTCGCATGGGGCCAAAAATGGTTACCGAGTGCTATTCGCTTCTAGGGTGTAGCCTCAGGGTGTAAAAAACTTTGTACCAGAGCTCAGATTTCAAGAGTCTTAGGGTGTCTATTAAGCAGTGTCTATAGAGTCCTAGTTATCAGTGTGAAGAGTACCACATCTATAATTAGGAGGATGCGAAATTTAGGAACTATCCCACTTTTTTCATAGTCTTTTTGTGCAATAATGTTTAACTCTATAAAGTTTCTTTCTAAATTGCGCTCGCACGTATCTTTCATATCATGCCTCCACAAAGAGGTGTTTGAGGTCATCCTGCTAGGAGGAATGTTGAACCTCAGGATCAAAGGGTATCCAATGCACCAGAAGTGCAACCCCATGGAAAGGTCACTAATGCTGAGTTATGGGATGCTACTGTGATGTTAAGTCAAATGGTGACCAACCAAGCTAGGAAATTGATGAGTTCGAGATTTGGACTCATTTGTGGTTTTGTTTATATAGACTTAATGACCTCATATGCTTATTTGTGCCATAAACAATTCTTCACTCCTTGATTTTTAGGTATGTGGATAGAGGAGCTAAGCAAGGACACTAACAGGCAAAAAGAAACAACACAAGCTGAAGAAAGGAAGAAAAGCAAGTATGACGATCCCTAAGAGCACTCGGTGTATCACCTAGTTCCTCTTAGACTGCCTACTTTTACAAAACAATGTTCCTGAAATGGGAAAAACTTCAGTGAAGTGCGTTCTCTATCGGTGACTCACTGACCTTATCAGCGAAAGAAGATTGTACCGCTGAACGCACTGATTAAGACTAAGAGGAAATTGAATTGATGAGCTAAAGGACTAAAAGCTGCATCACGGAAGTGATCAAAGATCCCGATATAAATTGTCTTAAGTTACAGTGTCTGAGTGAGGAAAATGTGAAGAAAAAAGGGGTGATGGACAAGATCAATCGGTGAGTCGCCGACTGGTCGGTGAAGCCCAACTTTACTCATGGATCAACCCCAAAAGGCCACTTCTCAGATCAGTATAATTTGACTTTTGGAAGAGAGAGAAGGTATCCAATCATTGTATAACGAAATAGAGAGAACAAAAACACTATTTTTGTTGATTTTAAGCAATTTTTGGAAGAGATATCAATTGGGTATTGTAATAGAAAACATATCATTCATCTTAAAACTTCAATTTTCAATACTCAGCTATGGAGCAAGTATTAGGTATTAAATTTCTTTCTTTTATGATGATTACCTAAAGCCCCAATCTTGGTGGGTTTGACAATGTAATTAATTATGGAATTTGACTTCATGGGTGTTAGTTATTATCATTTTTAGTGCTAATTTGAAGTGGATATGACTTATTGATGTGGTTTAACTACTCTATTGTATGTTTATTTCAATATAATTTAGTGTTTTATGCTTGCATGAGAAAGAAGTGTAAAGCTAAAGTGATAAGTTGGCACTCATATGGATTCAGCTCAAGAGAGTGAATCCCAACACTCATTAGATGTATCCAGCTCGAGAGAGTGGATGTGGTGAGGTTATGGACTTGTCCTTTTGTTCAGAGCATTGAGGTTCAACATAACTTAGTTGAAACGAGGTAGTTGTTCAAGAGAAAAGTTCCTCATTTAAAGTTCATCTTACCCATGAGGAGTTGGTACTTTTGGCTAGCAATTTGCACCCATTGAGTTGAGTTTAGCTATTGGTTGGTAAATCCCCCAAGTGTCTTTCTCCTATTTGGTTGCTCCTAGTTATTTGTTGAGGCTATTTTCTAATGTAAAAACCCCTCACACTGACATTTTTGTCACCCTTCAAATTTCAATAACAATCTTCAAAAATTTCTAGTCCTTCAGCTGCAAAAATCACTATTGTAACTTCATTTTTGAATTCAAAATATTAATTTCTGTGGGATCAACCCCAAATCTTCTGTTGGGTTTATATTGCTTAACGATCGTCTACACCTAGTATCTAATGAGGTGTAGTTGATACGTTACTCAAAATGGCATGGCTACCGGTGAGTGGTGTTGTTTAGAATAGTCTTATCGAAGTTTTATTTGTGATTTGGTTGGCTGTAGTTGAATCGATTTAATTTGTTTTGTGTTTGTTTTGGTTTTGTTGAGTAGAAGAATAAATGAGTGAGGCAGAGATTAACGCAGCCAAGTGGGTGACCAAGATGATATTGACGATCCTAATAGTGTGCATAACCCAATCCATTTTGGTGGAATTGGTGCAATCTGTCTACTGTCAACCGAAGAGAATGTTATATTCCATATTACTAGCACAACTCTCCATCTCATACAAATGAAGGGACTCTACGGAGGGTTGAATCATGAAGACCCATATGAGCATATGCGGAATTTTATAGATATTTGTGGTCCGATCTCATTCAAGAAGGTATCACAAGAATCAATCTTTTTCAGGTTATTCCCTTTATTTCTAATGGGTAAACTAGTAAATGGCTAGCCGAGTTACCCAAAGAATTCCATCACATCTTTGGATGAGCTTACCACGACATTTACTGTGAGTTTGTTTCCCACATCGAGAATGATAAAACTCAGAGACAATATTCAAGTTTTCAAATGATAGGAATGTGAACCAATCTATGAAACGTGGCTGAGGTTTAAGAAGCTACTACTTCAATGCTCGACTCACAGACTTCCAAACAATGTGCTGCTACATTACTTCTATCGAAGTCTTGATTCAATTAGTAAAGGAGTAGCTGATCAATTGGTTTGAGATAGAATAATGTTGCAGTCATTTGAGGCAGCTTTCTTTCTTCTTGATGAGATGACAAAAATAAATCAAACATGGTACACTCAAGAAGATAAAGTTTTGCCTTTTTGCTTTAGAATGACTCAAGAATAACTTGATAAAGAAAGAGAAAGGGATGAGAATATCAAAAAGATGTTATCCCAAATGGAGTTGCTACAAGCACGAGTGTTAGAAAATGCGGAAAAAACCAAAGGATCAAGGGGAGTGTTTAGATTTGAGGAGGCTTCTTCCTCGGGCTATTCAAAGCCGAGGGAGAATCAAGGTTGGAACTTTCACAAATTTGAAGAGGGTTTCCACCCACGCTACTTGCAGCAGGGTGGGAATCATGGTTGGAACTCTAACAAAAAAGAAGAGCAGAGAAGATACTATCAAGAATGGGCTGAGCAAAGTGATCCTTGGAAAATATAGGATGATCATGAAGAGGAGCACACACAATCGAGTGAGAGCCCAAAGTCAAAAGGGAGTGCAAGTAGTCTCCGAGTGGATGATTTGTTGTCTCGCATTCTTGACAGAGTTAAGGGCTCAGATGACTTTCTAAAAGGGATGAAAGCCAATTTCTCATCATTAAAAAATATAATGAACTCTCACGCTTATGCAATCAGGCTACGTAATGGTCAATTAAGTGAACTTTTGGCACAGTTGGAACCAAATGTAATGGGGGATGGCAAAATCGTACACATAACAACTTTGGTGGAGTGTGGTGATAGAGATTTAGCTGTTGTTACTCGTAGTTGAAAGATAGTTATAGGTGATATGAAGGGTAATGATGAAGCACAAGCTCGTCAAAAAGACAAAGGAATTGATAAAGAATAGACACCCATCTAACACACCTTTGCCAAAGAGTTATAAAAAGATGCAGGAAAAAGCACCTAAATCTAAAAGTTAGTGCAACCTCTCCCCAATATAACTCCTCTGTTTCCCCAACGTCTCAAGGAGAAATATGAGGATGAGAAGTTCAAGAAGTTCTTATCGGTGCTCTAGACATTATCAATTAATCTCCCACTAGTGGAAGCATTGTTGGAGATGCCGAGTTATGCTAAGTTTATGAAGGAGTTAGTTACAAAGAAAAGAATCTTGGACTTTGAAATAATTGAAGTCTCTCATAGTTGTAGTGTAATTATGAATAATGAGATAATTAAAAAGAAAGAAGATCCTGGAGCCTTCACCAATCCTTGAACTATTGGTATGCTTCAATTTGCCAAGACCCTATGTGATTTGGGAGCAAGTATACATCTAATGCCATACACAATCTATAAACAACTTGGGTTGGGTGAACCAAAATCCACAACAATGAGGTTCTGATGGTAGACTGATCGATCAAGCACCCCATGGGGATACTCTATGACATCTTGGTAAAGGTTGACCGCTTCATCTTTCCAACTGATTTTATCATCCTTGATTGCGAGATTGATGTTGAAATTCCCATTATTTTTGGAAGACCATTCTTAGCAACCGTTAGAGCCTTGGTATATGTTAAAAGTGGAGAATTATAGTTTTGGGTGAACGAAGATGAAGTCACTTTTAATGTTTGTAAGTCAATGAAGCATCCAAGCGATATTCATGTGATTTTTGACTATTGAAGTAATTGATGAAGCAGTGGCTAGTGTTAGCCATTTGATGTGCATGAGTGAGCCACTTGAGGTTGTTCTTGCAAACTATGATGAGTCCGAAGTCCAAGGTTACGATGAGGTTGTGGATGTGCTTACGGGTTTGGGGGAGTATTCAAAGACTCCATTAAAGTTGGATATTGATCTAAAAAATAGAGAAAATCCTCCAGCGAAGCAATCAACGTAGGAACCACCAAAGCTTTAGTTGAAAGTGATCCCTGCCCATCTTTGATATGCATTTTTTGGGGAAAATAGCACCTTATCCGTAATCATTGCAGCTGACTTACTTGAATGGCAAGTAAAGTTGCTCCATGAAGTGTTGAGAAAATACATCAAAGCTATTGGATGGACTATTGCTGACATTGTGGGCATTCAACTAGACATTTCACTCACTAAATTCAGCTTGATAGCGAGTGTAAATCAAGTGTTGAGCATCAAAGGAGATTGAACCTACCGATGCAAAAAGTGGTGAAAAAAGAGATAGTAAAGTTGTTGGATACAGGTGTGATCTATACTATTGCCGATAGCAAGTGGGTGAGTGCGGTACAATATGTACCAAAAAAGGGAGGCATCATGGTAGTCCCCAAATGAAAAAGGGGAGCTTGTTTCTATGAGACCGGCAACCGGATGGCGAGTATGCATGGACTACCACAAATTAAACTCGTGGACCAAAAAGGATCAATGTCCTATGTTTTTTATGGATTAAATGCTTGATCTGCTTTGAGGAAGAGGATTGTATTTCTTTTTAGATGGGTATTCCGGATATAATACAATCTCCATTGCCTCGAAAGACCAAGAGAAAACCATTTTCACATGTCCATATGCAACTTCTGCTTTCAAAATTATGTCGTTCAAATTGGGTAATGCCCAAGCAACGTCTCAGCGTTACATGCTATCTATTTTCACTAATATGGTATAAGATTCAATGGAAGTCATTACGGATGACTTCTCAGTTGTGGGTGATATTTTTTATGCATGTTTGGCACACTTAGAGCAAGTCCTTCAAAGATGTGTGGAGACAAACATGGTCCTAAATTGGATAAATGCCACTTCATTGTTAGGGAAGGTATAGTTCTTGGTCATAAAGTGTCACAAATAGGGCTGGAAGTTGATAAAGCAAAGATCAAAGTAATTGAGAAGCTACCACCACCAATCTCATTAAAAGGTATTCGTAGTTTCTTGGGGCATGCTGGCTTTTACCAGAGGTTCATCAAAGACTTTACATAAATTGCACACCCTTTTTGCAAACTTTTGGAGAGGAAGTAACATTGAACTTTGATGATGCATGTACGGTAGCCTTTAGGTGTTTGAAAGAAAAATTGATTTCCACCCTGATTATCATTAATCCTGATTAGTCAATACACTTTGAAGTGATGTGTGATGCAAGTGGTACGGCATTGTGTGTCGTGTTGGGGTAAAAATGAAACAAGTTGTTCTATCCCATTTACAACGCAAACAAAACTCTGAATGGTGCTCATCGTAACTATATAGTTATGGAGCAAGATTACTTGTAGTGGATTATGCATTTGAGAAATTTCGGGCATATTTGCTAGGCACAAAAGTGGTTATTCACACTAATCAAGCTGCTCTGCGTTAATTGATGGCAAACAAAGATGCAAATCGATGAATGATAAGGTAGGTGCTATTGTTGCAAAAATTTGACTTTGAAGTCAAAGACAAAAGAGGTTGTGAAAATTAGGTGGCCGACCACCTATCAAGGTTAAAAGGCAAGGAGAATGACGAGTTGGAGGTAGGCATAAATGATGCCTTTCCCGATGAACTAGTATTCACGTTAATTCTACAACAAACTCCTTGGTATGCTGATTTTGCCAACTATGTAGTATGTGGATTGATACTGAAAGAATGGAACTTCTATCAACAAAAGAGGTTTTTGTTCGATGTCAAGAAATACTTTTGGGATGAACCATACTTCTTCAAAGAGTGTGCAGACCTTATCATTAGGAGATGTTAGCATGAAGTGGAATTCAATGAAATTCTCCAAGCTTGTCATGCCTCCCCGGTTGGTGGTCATCATAGAAGTGCGTACAGCCGCTAAAATTCTTCAAAGTGGTTACTACTAGCCATCCCTTTACAAAGATGCTCATGAATTTGTTAAGAAATGCATACAATGTCAAAAACAAGGTGGAGTGTCCAGAAGGAATGAGCTGCCTCTCAAACCTATTTTGGAAGTTGAGTTATTTGATGTTTGGGGAATAGATTTAATGGGTCTATTTAGGAGTTCATTTGATAATAAGTACATTTTGGTGGTAGTATATTATGTTATAAATGGGTAGAAGTTGTAGCACTACCAAACAATGAAGGGAAAATTATTGTTCGATTTCTAAAACGCTACATCTTTGCTAGGTTCAACACTCCTCAGGCTATTATTAGTAATGGTGGATCCCATTTTTGCAATAGGCTTTTTGCATCAACATGAATACGGGGTGCGACATAATGCAGAAACGCAATATCATTCTCAAACGAGTGGCAAAGTGGATGTTTCGAATTGCAAGATCAAGAGCATCTTGGCTAAGAGTGTAAATATAAATATGATTGATTGGTCTCGAAAGCTAGATGATGCTCTATGGGCATATCACACTGCCTAGAAGACACCAATTGGTATGTCTCCATATCAACTAGTTTTTGCGAAATTTTGCCATTTATCGCTTGAACTTGAACACAAAACATTATGGGCATTAAAGGCTCTGAATATGGACTGGGCCAAGACTTCAAAAGGAAGAGTAGATCAACTTAATGAATTGGATGAAATCAGGTTTATGGCATATGAAAGTTCAGCCCTCTATAAGGAAAAAATGAAGAAGTGGCATGAATCTAAAATCCTTATGAGGGAGTTCCGAGTTGGAGATTGGGTATTGCTATATAATTCTCGACTGAGACTCTTTTCGGGAAACCTCAAATCAAAATGGCCAGGCCCATTTAAAGTAACACTGGTGTTCACAAATGGAACCATCAAAGTGGAAGGTAAAGAGGGCCCTGCCTTCAAAGTGAATGGAAAACGCTTGAAGTTATATTTTGGAGATTGCCATGAAATTTCAGTGATTGAAGTGGTGTATTTGGAAGATGATTAAAAGCATTTCCACGATGTTAAACAAGGTGCTTCTTGGGAGGCAACCTAAGTGCTAGTTTCTTTGAATATTATGTGTTGAATATGCAGGTGTAGATGATTTTGAGAGGCTAAGACTCCTTCATAGGTTCGCCAAGAAAGTTCAGCGATCACGAAGTTGATCGCCTTTCTGGCATCAACAGTGGGCTGAGACACTGGAACATTAGGTAGGATACATTCACCACTCGGAGATTGGACAAGATGATTGGGTGACCTTACTTTCTCCGTCTTTTGCACCAGTCCTGATAACCCCGAGTCTTAGATCTTTTGGCAAGGTTTCATATCCATTAGGCGATGCGCTAATGTTATTCAACGGACTTTCTCTTGTCTGCGTTCCTGCCCCAAAATGGAATGATTACTTACTTGAAAATTTGGCGAGCTTCAAGCAACTTGGCGATTCGCCAAAAAGTTTGGCGATAGCAGCAAGCTTTCGACAATTGGGCACCTAGTGATGATTCCTTGTCACCCTACTCTGTTTGTTTGAGTTCCACTATTTTTATCTTTATTTTTGTTAATGTTTGTTATCCTCTCACCTTGGGGATAATGTTGGATGCTTTTGGTGGAGATGGTAGGAGTCTTGTTGTTAAGTCTTTTATTCTCTCAAAAATTATTCGAGTATCGGTTGTGATCAATACCTATGACTCGAATAGTGCTCTTAATTGAAGACAATGAATGTGCGGCTACGATGAGGCCAAATAAAGTTGCATAGACAATGTGTGAACTTTTAGCATTTCGTTATGACTAGCCGGTTATTGAATGAGTTTCTTGTGATGCACATTGCACACTAGCTAGAAAGTGTGGACTCTTGTTTGATATTGGTGCCAATGCCTTGTATGATGAGATTACCTTGAACATTGTGTCTGATTGCACCTAGAATTTACCCCGTTGGTCCGGTTGATTAAGTGATGCAAGCAATTGAAGTGATCTTTGGCAACAATTTTGAAGAGTGAAACAATTTGACAACACAACAAGAAAGTAGAGATACGATGACATTTATTTAGTGATATTTGAAATAAATATCGGAAAAAACGAAATTTCTAATATTTATGAAAAATTTTCATAAAAATAATGACATTTGATACAAATGTCACCAAAAAAATGACATTTGATAACAAATGTCATAAAAACGACGACATTTGAGACAAAATGTCATTATAACCGTGACATTTGATATAAATGTCAAAAATATAATGACATTTATTTCAAATGTCATATTATTAGTCTCCAATTACCAATATTTAAACCTAATGTTGAGAATCTAAATCTTAGGAAATCACATCACTCTTTATATTTATATCTTGAAAATAAATTATTGAATGATAAATATTCACTTAGTTATTATATAATGTATAACAATTAATGAGTTTTTAATTAACTAAAATTACCTTAAACAAAATATTATAGCTAAATAGATATTTTTGCTTCATGTTATAAAAATTGAAGCAATAATTGGCTCAATAGTTATATACTTATTGCCACAACAAAATTTCATAACTAATCGTTTGTTTAAAAACATTTCGAAGTTATTGTCACGATACTAGCTTTGCAGCCACAAAAGAAATACTTGAAAAAAATAATAATAACAACCCATATTACGTTGATTCAAGCTAAGTTATAAATAAGTACGAGCTTATTTAGCTACAAAAATATTGTTACAATAAATTTCCTAGCTAAAAGGTATTCGATTAAATTTATAAGTTTGTCAAATTAAATTAACTTATTAACACCTTTTAGCTTATTTACTACATGTTTGGTTAATCACAAAGTGCTTATCAATCAGAATTAGCCGAAAATTCATAACTTGTTCAACCTCAATTTATAGTTTTTCAATTTATAAGTACTTTGAGTTTAGTCTAATAATTTACTATTTTATCTTTAATATGTTTTTTATTTCTCAAAATATCTTTCCGAAAGCAAAACTATTAACTTTTTCTTCACTTTGTATATGATGTTTCTCTTTTTCTTTACACAAATACTTTTGAACTTATATTTTATTTTTTTACAAAAAAAATCAAGAATAGCTTAGTCATTCTAATAAAACAACACCTTATCAACACTTTTTTTATCAAATACATTAATTTTTTGTTGTGAACATCAACACTTCAAACATGTAATTAAGTTGTAACTACTTATTTATAAAATTGCTTCCAACACTAAAATACTTTTATCACTTAAAGCTTATCAATTACTTACAATCAACAAATCTGAACATGTTCTAAGGATAATATTTTTGACATTTATATTTTAATATTTCTTTTTTTCATGAAAATAGTTGCTTTATTTTATTCTATTTAATGTAACACATATATTTATATTTTTTAATATTGTATAGCTAATAATATAGCAATAGTTATTAACTATGACTACATTTATTTATAATTATACTTAATACTTAATTGTATATAAGAAACTACATAGTTTTTTCAAAAAAAAAAAATTAAAAAAAATCAATGTCCATGAATGGGCCCAAGCGGCCAAAAAAATATTCCAAAACCTAGTCCTCCCTTATTAAAAGTTATATACTCTCTAGCCGTCACACAACTCACTCACTATTTGTATTTTGGATTTTTTTTTCTTCTTTAAATTGTATAGTTATAATCTACAACTTGTAGAGCATTGAAGTGAATTAGTTATTTATCTTTTTTTTTTATGTATTAAATGTTTGATCTATTAATGTTTACCTCTATTAATACTTCTTTTCAGGTTTACCATTTACAAAATTAAAAATAATTGAGTTTGCTCGAATAAAAATTTGAAGGAAGCGGGTAAGCTTAAAAAAATTCACAAAATACTTTTTTCCTTTATCATGATATTGTATAGTTATATTTTTTACTATCTAGTCTTCTTGTGCAGCATTTTTTTGATCAATTATGGACAACGGAACGCTTGATTTGTGAAGAAATCGTTTTGCAAAGCTTCGTTACTTTAACAACTAAGGAAACTAATTTGAATTAGGATTGATCTTTATGTAGTTAGATGTTGAAATTATTGTCTTTTGATATACTTTGATTTGAATTTTATTTGAGTGAGAACAAATCATTTAATTTATTATTAAATTGTTGAAAGTATTTATTGTATATTACTATTACATTGTTCTTTGGTTACAATATTAACAGACATATACTTTTACATATATTTCATGTTCATAAAAAATTATATACATGAATGTGCAAATTAATATAATTATTTGTTTACTTAATAGATGATTATTAATATTTGAGTAAATTTGGCACCTAGAATAATTGAAATGTCAAAAATGTTAATGCAACATTTGTAAAAGTCCTTCTAAAATATCACTACTTTTTTTTGACATTCAAGTAAATATAAATGTGGATGCGACATTTCATAAATATTGTACATTTATTTTACCCTTATTTTATTTATATTGACTAAAATAACAAATTGTAATGTGACATTTTCAAGGTCATAAGTAAATGTCTTAATTTTTTAAATATATTTATCTAAATGAAAAAAATAAATAAGTGACATGTCATATACATGGTGTATAAATGTCATTTATTTCTTATCCACATTTATCTAAATGTCAAAAAATCTAAGTGACATTTTTATATATGTCATAAATAAATGTCGTTTATTTGTTAGCGACATTTATCTTAATGTCAGAAAATTCTCGACACACAAATTTTTGGCATTTGATTCAGATGTAAATTAAATGTCAGTGAATGAATATATGACATTTAATCGTACTAATACGACATTAATATAATGTCATCGTATCTCTATTTTTCTTGTAGTGCAATATACCTCTTTTGTGGCCAACCTTTTGAGATGTGTGAACCTTGCTTGAATCCTCTTGAGCCTTAGCCTTAGCCTTTTCTTGGAAGAAACTTGAACAATTGTTACCCCTCTTTATCCATTTGCCCATAACTTTCTTGAAGTGTGGTTTGTTTGAATAGCCAACTTAGTCCAAAAGCCTTAGTTTGGGGTGTGGTGAAAAGAGAAGGGAAATCAAGAACTATGAGAAATTCCTCCTTTCAGTAATGGTTTTGAAAAAGATAGAACCCCTCCAAGTAAAAAAAAGAGAAAACAATAAAGAAAGAGAAAAAGAATGAAAAAGTTGTTAAATAATGTAGTGAAAGTTGCAAAAGAAATGGGGCATCCGGTAGTCTATTTGAAGTTTAATAATGGGGTGAATTATGAGAATGATCAAAATGTTAAAGAAAAGAAAGAAAGTGATGTTCAGACCACACTTCATGAAGGTAGAACTATTGAGCCTAAATGACAAAAGCTTTACACTCAGCCCCTTTACAAGCCTTGAAAAGACCATTGTGATCTTGAGCATGCTAAAATAAATGTTGATTGGAAAATAGGGAAAACCTATGGGCGAAGTCATGCATGTGTTCATCTGTGTGAGTGTCAGAATCATATGTGATTCTGGAACTATAAATTATTGAGGAAATTTGTGTGTATAGGGAATCGTCTTTGGTGTGAGGGCATTTGAGTACCTTTGTTGAGCTTGAATTTACATTTGAAGCAAGTATTATGGACTTGAGCATCTTTGATAAATGTAAGTCACAATTTGAATTTTTGAATGCACAACTGATCATTGCATGAATAAGTTGAGCCTTATTGTGTGCATTCATGTTGAGTCTTACGTAGCACTATCTGAAACATCCTTTTTGAACTACTGATCTTGACTTTTACTTGAGTACAAGCAAAAGTTTAAGTTGGGGGTATTGATGAGTCTGAGATTTGGACTCATTTGGGGTTTTTTTTATATAGACTTAGTATCCTCAAATGCTTAATTTGTGCCATAAAATGTTGTAAAGGGCTTGTTTTTCAGGTATCCTCATAAAGGAGCAAAGCAAGGAGACTAACAGGAAAAAAGGAAGAACACAAGTTGAAGAAGGGAAGAAAATCAAGTTTGACAATCACCAAGGGCACTCGGTGAATCGCTGAGTTGCCCCTAGACCACCTAATTTTACAGTGCCTGAAATGGGAAAAACTTGGCCGAACTTCATTCTATATCGGTGAATTACCGACTTCATCGAAAAAGGAAGATTGTACCGCCGAACGCACTGATCGAGACCAAGAGGAAATTGAATTTGCGAGCTAAAGGACTAAAGTGTGCATCACGGAAGTGATCAACGATCATGATCTTGATCGCCAAAAGTTATAGTGTCTAACTGAGGAAAATGTGAAGAAAAAAGGGGATATGGACAAGAACAATTGGCGAGCCGCCAATTGATAGGCGAAGCCCGACTTTCCTCGCCGATCAACCCCAAAAAGCCACTTTTCGGATCAATACCAATGTGGGGGGTAGGTGTGGCATAATTAATTTTTATTAATTAAATGCCTTTTATAGTATTCATCTGCTTTCTCTTTTCTATTTATAAGTATTTGGGCTCCTTCTATTAATAAATGTAGATATTGTATTTCTTGTGTTCTTAAATAGATTTCTAGATATATTTTTATTATTTGTTCCCATGAATCTATTTTTGTCGTAACTTCTTTCCAAAGTTGGAAATATTCTTCATTTATCATTATAAGTTAATCGCTATTATAATCTTATGTGTATATTAGGTCTAAATAATCTGTACTTTCGTATAATTCTTTCATTATCTGTCTTATATCATTTATCCATTCTTGTTTTAGTAAGTTATTTATTTCTTCTTCTTCGTATTTCATTATTTTTTCCCATATTAATTTTCTTAAGTAAGGTTCACTTATTTTGTCTAATTTCTTAAAAATAGGAATCTTATGATTATCGGTAAAATAATTATTATTAATTATCATAGTTGGTGGGTTTGTTATGTTCATGTTCATGTGCTTTTATCAAATTATTTATTATTCCTGCCTTCCATGTCTACCATATGGTAATCTTATGATAGCTTATTATGATCTAAAGTATTCGTATTTTATTATCTTGTCACTACTAGCATGATACTATTTTCAGATATTATCTTCCTAAATAGCGCCTCAACACTTAGGTACTCCCCTAACACGGCCTTCTTGCCTTCACTGGTTTCCCAATTTTGGATGGCATAGTTCTGGAAGTTTTCTCCTACTTTTCTCTATGCTAGCAAACTAGATAATAAATTATTGAATAGTTCTAAATCATAATAACAAGCATAAGCATATCACATAATATAATATGGTTGACAGGAATTAATTAATTTAGCTAAGCATATTCATCAATATCATAATTATCATAATTATAGATATCATAAATCAAATATTATAAATATTATAACTTTATAAGTTTCATGGATTATACCTGTTGTAGGTTTGCTGAGTTTTGCTCCATAAGTTGGGGATTTAAGTTAAAATTTTATTGAATAATTAATTTTACAATATTGAAATGTTTAGAGAGATTTTTTAGAGAGAAGTGAGTTCGGTATGTCCTTCTCTTCTCAAATGTTAATCTATATATACAAGTGGTCTAAGGACTACGAATGCAAAATAAGAAAAATAATTTACAAAGTAAGTCCCTACTTATTTACATATCAGTCCCCGACATCTTTACATCTTTTTCTTCTTTAAGTCATTTTCTTCTTTATCTCTTTTTATCTTTATCCCTTTCTGTCACATGTCTTTGTCCTTCTTTTTGAAAAGTTGACTAAGTGCTTCGTTTATGTCCATCCACCTGGTTGTCCACTTGTGAAAAGCATATTCCTTGATGCTTTCTTTATGTCTCTGTCCACTAACTGTTGTATCTTTAATTTTTGTCCGTCCGCGTGTTTTTGTCTTTAGTCTATGTTGACAGCTGGTATGTGATTACTTGTTCCACTGCATCTGCTGCATACGTGTTCTGTGTATCTTGTCCCAATAATTTTGCAATATTGTTCTAAACTATCTTCTGAAATAAATCCTTTCTTGATAGCTTTTGTGATTGGTTCGTGTTTTGGTTTAAGTAATGATTAGGCCCAATTTTTTATTTCTAATTTGTCCATTGGCCGTAATTCTTTTGCTGTTGAATAAATCAATAAGTGGTTCCTGGAATAATACTTCCATATATAGTTTGTTTAATCATAGGCATTAGATAATTCTGCTAATATTGTACTAAGTCCAATAATTTGTTTGTTAGCATAGAATTCTGGTATGTCAATTTTTTGTATAATCGGCTGTGTTGTAATTTCTTCTGGAATAATATAATCTTTTGTCATCCCTATTTTTATGACGGTAACAACTGGTTTAATTTCGTCAAATAATATCTCTGCTGGTGTTGAGTAAAATCTGACATAGAATAATTGTCTTTTTGTAACTCTTTTATAGTTCATAAGTGTTTGATGGAACTCTGGTATATGAATAAGTTCATCCCCCGTAATTGCATAAGCTGTTGAAATAAGTCCATAAGAGTAACATGTTGCTACTAAATTTGGTTTTGTACCTGGTAAAGCAATCAATTTATTATAATTTTGTAATTTATTGGTAATATATCCTTGATGATTTTTTAATTTTTCTGGGGTTTCGATAGGTTGGGTATTTAAGAAAGTTTGGATTTTGTCAAGATTTTCGATGTATGTACGGGTTATGTGGTTGTATGTTTTCTTTGTTTGGCTAATTGAGGTTGCGTATGTATGTATTTGAGGTGGTATAAATAATTCATTTTTTGGTATGTGAGGTGGGGCATAAAGTTTTTCAAATACCTTATTCAAGTTATAATTTTTTCTTTTTGTAACAGTTATAAATGATTCTTTTGTATCTTCTGTACCTGCAACAATAGGTAATTTGTTAGTAACTTGGGTTTTTAGGTGTTTCCCATCATCGCCACCTTCTAGATTTGGTTTTTTAGAGTGCTCCAACTGCACTACTAGCTCTGGTTTTTTACTGTGGTTCGTCTCTACATATCTTTCCTCCATGAGGGACACTCTATTATTGAGCATTGTAATTTGTTCCAATAATTTTTCCATAAGTATTGTATTTGTAATTGTTTCTTCAAAGTCTGTTTGTACTGCTTTGTCTTGATAAGTAGTCTGTAATAACATTCTTGTCAGTCTTAATCACCTCAATAGTAAAAGTAAAATTTAAAATATTTAATACTAGTCTTCTAATTTCTTTTGTAGTAACTGAGTCTTGTACCTTTCTTGTTAGCCACCCTTTAACTTGTGTATTATATGTTCTAACAATAAATTTATTATATACAATATATGGTTCAAATGCTAATAAACATTTATATAAGGCAAATAATTCTTTTATATTAATTTCCCATCTTACTTCTGTTTCTGTAAATGTTCCTGAGTAGTATCTACAATGATGTTCTATTTTTTCATTTTCGTATTTATATTTTAATACTCCACCATAATTTTTTTCGCTTGCATCTGATTCTACTATGTAATTGAATTTTCTATTTTCATCTGGAAAACATAACTTTGGCAATTGTTTACATTGTTCTTTTATCTTTTTAATTTGTTTTTTATCTGTTTCATCAAAATTATATTCAATATCTTTTTTCAATTTTCCTTGTAATGGTTTTAAATATTCTGCTAGTCTAGGTATGTATTCTCTTACTTGGTTCACTAATCCTAAAAACGATTGTAATTTCTTTTTTGTATCTAATATTTCTTCTAAATTTATAATTTTTTGTACTGTGTGTTGTTGCATATTTATTCCATTTTTATCTATTTGTATTCTTAAAAATTCTATTTGATTTTTCATAATTTCGGCTTTAGTTTTACTTAAGCTTATTCCTGATTCTTCTACTATGTTTATAAATTGTTCTAGTAATTTTATATGTTCATCATATGTTTATGAGTATAATAGTATATCATCTATGTATACTATGCAATTATGTAATTTTGTGAAATATGTATCCATAAAGTGTTGAAATCTACCTGGTACATTTTTATATCCAAATGGTAATACGTTTCATTCATAAAATCCTTGTGGTACTGTAAATGCTGTTAATTTTTTAGATTCGTCATCTAATTTTGAAGTAGTAAAATCCTGATTTACAATCAAATTTACTAAAGTAATTATATCGTTGTATTTGTCTAATTTTTAATATTTTATTTGAAATTGGATAATTATAAGTTTTAGTTTTTGCATTTAAATTTCTATAATCTATAACCATTCTACTTTTTCCTCTTTTATGTTCACTGTGTTTATTAACTATGAATGCTGGGCTAATATGTTTGCTATTACTTTCTTGTATGTATGTTTTTTCTAATAATTCTATTATATACATTGTAAATTCTTTTAAATCATCAAAATTATATTTTAAAGGTTTTTGAGTTATTATGCTATTTTGGTCTATTAATTTTGTTTTTACTGTCGTTTTATGTTTATTCCATCCTTTTAATGGATCCTCACTATATAATTGTTCTAATTTATTTTTTATTGGACTTAATTTGTCTATCGTGAATACTATATATTCTATATTATTGATACTATTTGGCATATTTTCTAATTTTTGGGTAATTTTTTCATTTCCTTTTATCCATTCTATATTTTGTCTTATTTATTTTCTACTCTTTTTGCTCCTATTTTATGATTACATGGTGTAGTCAACCACCAGTGTGTTTTAGTTATTACATGTGGGTAATATTTTTCTAAAAACGGTATTCCTAAAATTATATCTTTTGTAGGTAAATCGTAATTATATATTTCATCTATCCTAAGTATCTTATCCCATATTTGTATTTTTATATCTTTTGCTTTATGGTGTATTAGGCTTCCTTCATTATTAAATCCTTTTACTATTATAGGTGTTTTTAATTTTATCCATTTATCATTTGGTAAACAGTTATATTTACATATGTTAACTTCTGCTCTTGTATCTATCATTGGTGTATAATATCTATTATAGTGCCCTTCTACTATTATTTTCATAAGTACGTGTATTTTCATATTATTATTCTTTTTATTGTTATTGCTTTATTATTATAGGTAATAGTTATGTGAGTTGATTCTATTTTATATGGTTTTAATTCTTCTAACCATTTTAATCCAAATATTACATCTGCTTGTTGATTTTCTTTAATTTCTAATTTTATTTTCATAGGTATATCTGCTATTATTATTTCTTTTTCTATTTCTAATTGAGCTACTGTTAGTGCTGGTAAATCTGAGCATTTCTGTTTTGTTACCTTGTTTATTTCCATTTCTTCTTTATTTAATAAGCTATCTATTATGTAATTGTCTTCTTGTTTAGTGTTTATTAATATTAAATGTTCTTTTTCTTCTATTATTCCTATTATGTAGTATTTATTTGGGATTATATCATATGCTAACTTTTTTATATATTCTCTTTCCAAATTATTTTTAATTTTTCTAGCTCTTCCTATCCTTTCTTCTATAATATCTAAATTTTCATTAGTATCTATTTATTTATATGAGTAATTATTATTACCTATTATTTTAACAAATTGTTCAAATGGGGTTTCTATTTCTATTCCTTTTATTTTACTTTTTGCAGTTATTTTGTGTTTTGTAGTTAATACATATAAATTTTTACATCTGGCTATACATATTTTACTTCCTGGGGTTAATATTATTCCATTAATTTTCCAATATAATACTAATGTTTTATCTATATTCTGGTCTGTTAATGCTACTGAATAATTAGTATTTACTGTAAATTTAAACTTTTGATAAATTAAATTTCCTCTTACTGCTGTTATTACGCTTTTTTCTATATGTTCTAGTATTCTATCATCTGCTAAATATATTTCTATTGGGGTATCTATTCCTTCCTTAAAACAGGCTTTTATAAGTATTTCTATTCCTCCTAAATGTACATATTTAATTTGTTCTTTACTTTTTATTTTTTGTACTTCCTTATTTTGTTCTCATTTATTTATAATTGGTACATCAGCTTTTCCTTAGACATATTTACAATCTATAATATGTTCTTTTTGACTAATTATATAAAATTCTTCTTTATTTATTTTAAAAGGATTTTTTATTAATGGCATATTAAATATTTTTTCTACACTTAAGTCAATTTCTTTTCCTTTTACTTTTTCAAATATATTATTATCAAATATTATTTTTTGTTCTGAATAATCATCTGTTCTATATTCTTCTTGTATTACTTGTATATTTTTCTCAGTCATTTATTTGTTCTATTTCATTATATGTTTGGTATTCTCCTTCATTATCATATATTTCGTATATACTATCATCACTGTCTAATTCATAATCTATATATTATAATTGTAAGCAAACTTCCTCTTCTATAATTATTTCTGATATTTGTTTATTCTTAATATTTTTGGCACTTTACAGTCTTTTGCTAAGTGTCCTAATTTCCCCCAATTGTAACATTTACATTCACTTATGCTTTTTTTTTTTCTGTACGGTCGTTTAGATTTTGTATAATATCTTTTTCTTGGATCTTGTATTTATGTTTTGATTTTTTATATTTTCTAAACCTTTTCTTTTTATATTTTTTATAATATTGGTCATTACAACCAAACTGTGGTGTTATTTTATCTTTACAACATGCTAAGTTTTTTATTATTTTTTTTCCATTTTTATATCTTCTCTATATTTTTCACACATATTTGCATACCATTGTTTTACAAATTTTATTCTAGCTCCTAATGTATCTTGTAATCCTGCTTCTTCCCATACTTTAATTATTTTTGAACTAAATGGTTCCGGTAATTTTGTAAAATATAAGTGTCTTATTCCTGGACTTTCTTGTATATTATAAACTCCTTTATAATAATATTCTTTGTATGCACATGTATATTCATCGAAATAACACATATTACATATTCCTAATTTATTCATTAAATTTCTGTTTATAATTCTATCTTTTTGACGTTCTTCTTCCTCTGTTGTCATGCTACTAAATTCATTTCTTATAGTTGTTTCATATTTATGAAGTATATCCATTACTGATGTTGTCTCTTAAGCTTGTATAGCTTTATTTGATCTTAGCATCTTTTTACTTTCTTCTTCTAGATTTAGAAACCTTAATTTTACTTCTCCTATAAATGTTCTTTCTATATATCCTGATACTTCTGTTATATTAATTTTATTGTCTATTATTTGTTTTGCTATATAACCTATCCATAATTGTATAGTTTGATTTATATCTATGAAACAATCTAAATATAAATATTCAAGCTGTGTATTTATTTGTTTAGGATTCCTTTTTTTTATATTTAATCTTTTATTCGATAGAGTTTCATTTCTATCTGAACTTGTATAATCTCGGGTATATATTTGTGATTTTTTCTGTTTTGGATATATTCTTGGATTACTGGTACTAGATTCTTCTTTCATTTTTTCATCATAATTTATTTTTTCATCAGAAGTAGAAATAAATTATGATGAAAAAATGAAAGAAGAATCTAGAACCAGTAATCCAAGAATATATCCAAAACAGAAAAAACCACAAATATATACCCGAGATTATACAAGTTCAGTTAGAAATGAAACTCTATGGAATAAAAGATTAAAGATAAAAAAAATGGAATCCTAAACAAATAAATACACAGCTTGAATATTTAGATTTAGATTGTGTCGTAGATATAAATCAAACTATACAATTATGGATAGGTTATATAGCAAAACAAATAATAGACAGTAAAATTAATATAATCGAAGTACCTGGATATATAGAAAGAACATTTATAGGAGAAGTAAAATTATGGTTTCTAAATTTATAAGAAGAAAGTAAGAAGACGCTCAGATCAAATAAAGATATACAAGCTAAAGAAACAACATCAGTAATGGATATACTTCATAAATATGAAACAGCTATAAGAAATGAATTTAGTAGCATGACAACAGAGGAAGAAGAACGTCAAAAAGATAAAATTATAAATAGAAATTTAATGATAAATTAGGAATATGTAATATGTGTTATTTAGATGAATATACATGTGCATACAAAGAATATTATTATAAAGGAGTTTATAATATACAAGAAAGTCCAGGAATAAGACACTTATATTTTACAAAATTACCAAAACCATTTAGTTCAAAAATAATTAAAGCATGGGAAGAAGCAGGATTACAAGATACATTAGGAGCTAGAATAAAATTTGTAAAACAATGGTATGCAAATATTTGTGAAAAATATAGAGAAGAAATAAAAATGGAAAAAACAATAATAAAAAACTTAGCATGTTGTAAAGATAAAATAACACCACAGTTTGGTTGTAATGACCAATATTATAAAAAATATAAAAAGAAAAGGTTTAGAAAATATAAAAAATCAAAACATAAATACAAGAATCTAAGAAAAAGATATTATACAAAATCTAAACGACCATATAGAAAAAAAAAAAGCATAAGTGAATGTAAATATTACAATTGTGAAAAATTAGGACACTTAGCAAAAGACTGTAAAGTGCCAAAAATATTAAGAATAAACAAATATCAGAAATAATTATAGAAGAGGAAGTTTGCTTACAATTAGAATATATAGATTATGAATTAGACAGTGATGATAGTATATACGAAATATATGATAATGAAGGAGAATACCAAACATATAATGAAATAGAACAAATAAATGACTGAGGAAAATATACAAGTAATACAAGAAGAATATAGAACAGATGATTATTCAGAACAAAAAATAATATTTGATAATAATTTATTTGTAAAAGTAAAAGGAAAAGAAATTGACTTAAGTGTAGAAAAAATATTTAATATGCCATTAATAAAAAATCCTTTTAAAAGAAATAAAGAAGAATTTTATATAATTAGTCAAAAAGAACATATTATAGATTGTAAATATGTCTAAGGAAAAGCTGATGTACCAATTATAAATAAAAGGGAACTAAATAAGGAAGTACAAAAAATAAAAACTAAAGAACAAATTAAATATATACATTTAGGAGGAATAGAAATACTTATAAAAGCCTGTTTTAAGGAAGGAATAGATACCCCAATAGAAATATATTTAGCAGATGATAGAAAACTAGAACATATAGAAAAAAGCATAATAACATCTGTAAGAGGAAATTTAATTTATCAAAAGTTTAAATTTACAGTAAATACTAATTATTCAGTAGCATTAACAGACCAGAATATAGATAAAACATTAGTATTATATTGGAAAATTAATGGAATAACATTAACTCCAGGAAGTAAAATATGTACAGCCAGATGTAAAAATTTATATGTATTAACTACAAAACACAAAATAACTGCAAAAAGTAAAATAAAAGGAATAGAAATAGAAACCCCATTTGAACAATTTGTTCAAAAAAATAGATAATAATAATTACTCATATAAAGAAATAGATACTAATGAAAATTTATATATTATAGAAGAAAGGATAGGAAGAGCTAGAAAAATTAGAAATAATTTGGAAAGAGAATATATAAAAAAGTTAGCATATGATATAATCCCAAATAAATACTACATAATAGGAATAATAGAAGAAAAAGAACATTTAATATTAATAAACACTAAACAAGAAGACAATTACATAATAGATAGCTTATTAAATAAAGAAGAAATGGAAATAAACAAGGTAACAAAACAGAAATGCTCATATTTACCAGCACTAATAGTAGCTCAATTAGAAATAGAAAAAGAAATAATAATAGAAGATATACCTATGAAAATAAAATTAGAAATTAAAGAAAATCAACAAGCAGATGTAATATTTGGATTAAAATGGTTAGAAGAATTAAAACAATATAAAATAGAATCAACTCACATAACTATTACCTATAATAATAAAGCAATAACAATAAAAAGAATAATAATATGAAAATACACGTACTTATGAAAATAATAGTAGAAGGACACTACAATAGATATTATACACCAATGATAGATACAAGAGCAGAAGTTAACATATATAAATATAACTGTTTACCAAAAGATAAATGGATAAAATTAAAAACACCTGTAATAGTAAAAGAATTTAATAATGAAGGAAGCCTAATACACCATAAAGCAAAAGACAAAAAAATACAAATATGGGATAAGCTACTTAGGATAGATGAAATATATAATTACGATTTACCTACAAAAGATATAATTTTAGGAATACCATTTTTAGAAAAATATTACCTACACGTAATAACTCAAACACACTGGTGGTTGACAACACCATGTAATCATAAAATAGGAGCAAAAAGAGTAGGAAATAAAATAAGACAAAATACAGAATGGATAAAAGGAAGTGAAAAAATTACCCAAAAATTAGAAAATATGCCAAATAATACCAATAATATAGAATATATAGTATTCACGATAGACAAATTATGTCCAATAAAAAATAAATTAGAACAATTATATAGTGAGGATCCATTAAAAGGATGGAATAAACATAAAACGACAGTAAAAATAGAATTAATAGACCAAAATAGCATAATAACTCAAAAACCTTTAAAATATAATTTTGATGATTTAAAAGAATTTACAATGCATATAATAGAATCATTAGAAAAAGTATACATACAAGAAAGTAATAGCAAACATACTAGCCCAGCATTCATAGTTAATAAACACAGTGAACAAAAAAGAGAAAAAAGTAGAATGGTTATAGATTATAGAAATTTAAATGTAAAAACTAAAACTTATAATTATCCGATCCCAAATAAAATATTAAAAATTAGATTTAGATAGAAATGAAACTCAATGGAATAAAAGATTAAATATAAACAAAATGGAATCCTAAACAAATAAATACACAGACTTAATAGTTAGATTTAGATTTTATCGTAGATATAAATCAAACTATACAATTATGGATAGGTTATATAGCAAAACAAATAATAGACAATAAAATTAATATAACAGAAGTACCAGGATATATAGAAAGAACATTTATAGGAGAAGTAAAATTATGGTTTCTAAATCTAGAAGAAGAAAGTAAAAAGACGCTCAGATCAAATAAAGATATACAAGCTAAAGAAACAACATCAGTAATGGATATACTTCATAAATATGAAACAGCTATAAGAAATGAATTTAGTAGCATGACAACAGAGGAAGAACAACGTCAAAAAGATAAAATTATAAACAGAAATTTAATGAATAAATTAGGAATATGTAATATGTGTTATTTAGATGAATATACATGTGCATACAAAGAATATTATTATAAAGGAGTTTATCATATACAGGAAAGTCCAGGAATAAGACACTTATATTTTACAAAATTACCAAAACCATTTAGTTCAAAAATAATTAAAGCATGGGAAGAAGCAGGATTACAAGATACATTAGGAGCTAGAATAAAATTTGTAAAACAATGGTATGCAAATATGTGTGAAAAATATAGAGAAGATATAAAAATGGAAAAAAAATAATAAAAAACTTAGCATGTTGTAAAGATAAAATAACACCACAGTTTGGTTGTAATGACCAATATTATAAAAAATATAAAAAGAAAAGGTTTAGAAAATATAAAAAATCAAAACATAAATACAAGATCCAAGAAAAAGATATTATACAAAATCTAAACGACCGTACAGAAAAAAGAAAAGCATAAGTGAATGTAAATGTTACAATTGGGGGAAATTAGGACACTTAGCAAAAGACTGTAAAGTACCAAAAATATTAAGAATAAACAAATATCAGAAATAATTATAGAAGAGGAAGTTTGCTTACAATTAGAATATATAGATTATGAATTAGACAGTGATGATAGTATATATGAAATATCTGATAATGAAGGAGAATACCAAACATATAATGAAATAGAACAAATAAATGACTGAGGAAAATATACAAGTAATACAAGAAGAATATAGAACAGATGATTATTCAGAACAAAAAATAATATTTAATAATAATATATTTGTAAAAGTAAAAGGAAAAGAAATTGACTTAAGTGTAGAAAAAATATTTAATATGCCATTAATAAAAAATCCTTTTAAAAGAAATAAAGAAGAATTTTATATAATTAGTCAAAAAGAACATATTATAGATTGTAAATATGCCCAAGGAAAAGCTGAAGTATCAATTATAAATAAAAGGAAACTAAATAAGGAAGTACAAAAAATAAAAAGTAAAGAACAAATTAAATTTGTACATTTAGGAGGAATAGAAATACTTATAAATGCCTGTATTAAGGAAGGAATAGATACCCCAATAGAAATATATTTAGCAGATGATAGAATACTAGAACATATAGAAAAAACCGTAATAACAGCAGTAAGAGGAAATTTAATTTATCAAAAGTTTAAATTTAGAGTAAATACTAATTATTCAGTAGCATTAACAGACTAAAATATAGATAAAACATTAATATTATATTGGAAAATTAATGGAATAACATTAACCCCCGAAAGTAAAATATGTACAGCCAGATGTAAAAATTTATATGTATTAACTACAAAACACAAAATAACTGCAAAAAGTAAAATAAAAGGAATAGAAATAGAAACCCCATTTGAAAAATTTGTTAAAATAATAGATAATAATAATTACTCATATAAAGAAATAGATACTAATGAAAATTTAGATATCATAGAAGAAAGGATAGGAAGAGGTAGAAAAATTAAAATAATTTGGAAAGAGAATATATAAAAAAGTTAGCATATGATATAATCCCAAATAAATACTACATAATAGGAATAATAGAAGAAAAATAACATTTAATATTAATAAACACTAAACAAGAAGACAATTACATAATAGATAACTTATTAAATAAAGAAGAAATGGAAATAAACAAGGTAACAAAACAGAAATGCTCAGATTTACCAGCACTAATAGTAGCTCAATTAGAAATAGAAATAGAAATAATAATAGCAGATATACCTATGAAAATAAAATTAGAGAGTAAAGGAAACCAACAAGAAGACATAATATTTGGATTAAAATGGTTAGAAGAATTAAAACCTTATAAAATAGAATCAACTCACATAACTATTACCTATAATAATAAAGCAATAACAATAAAAAGAATAATAATATGAAAATACACGTACCTATGAAAATGATAGTAGAAGAATACTATAATAGATATTATACACCAATGATAGATACAGGAGCAGAAGTTAACATATGTAAATATAACTGTTTACCAAAAGATAAATGGATAAAATTAAAAACACCTATAATAGTAAAAGGATTTAATAATAAAGGAAGTCTAATACACCATTAAGAAAATGATATAAAAATACAAATATTGGATAAGATACTTAGGATAGATGAAATATATAATTACGATTTACCTACAAAAGATATAATTTTAGGAATACCGTTTTTAGAAAAATATTATCCACATGTAATAACTAAAACACACTGGTGGTTGACAACACCATGTAATCATAAAATAGGAGCAAAAAGAGTAGGAAATAAAATAAGACAAAATACAGAATGGATAAAAGGAAGTGAAAAAATTACCCAAAAATTAGAAAATATGCCAAATAATACCAATAATATAGAATATATAGTATTCACGATAGACAAATTAAGTCCAATAAAAAATAAATTAGAACAATTATATAGTGAGGATCCATTAAAAGGATGGAATAAACATAAAACGACAGTAGAAATAGAATTAATAGACCAAAATAACATAATAACTCAAAAACCTTTGAAATATAATTTTGATGATTTAAAAGAATTTACAATGCATATAATAGAATCATTAGAAAAAGTATACATACAAGAAAGTAATAGCAAACATACTAGCTCAGCATTCATAGTTAATAAACACAGCGAACAAAAAAGAGAAAAAAGTAGAATGGTTATAGATTATAGAAATTTAAATACAAAAACTAAAACTTATAATTATCCGATCCCAAATAAAATATTAAAAATTAGACAAATACAAGGATATAATTACTTTAGTAAATTTGATTGTAAATCTGGATTTTACCACTTAAAATTAGACGACGAATCTAAAAAATTAACAGCATTTACAGTACCACAAGGATTTTATGAATGGAACGTATTACCATTTGGATATAAAAATGCACCAAGTAGATTTCAACACTTTATGGATACATATTTCACAAAATTACATAATTGCATGGTATACATTGATGATATACTATTATACTCAAAAACATATGATGAACATATAAAATTGCTAGAACAATTTATAAACATAGTAGAAGAATCAAGAATAAGCTTAAGTAAAACTAAAGCCAAAATTATGAAAAATCAAATAGAATTTTTAGGAATACAAATAGATAAAAATGGAATAAAGATGCAACAACACATAGTACAAAAAATTATAAATTCAGAAGAAATATTAGATACAAAAAAGAAATTACAATCGTTTTTAGGATTAGTGAACCAAGTAAGAGAATACATACATAGACTAGCAGAATATTTAAAACCATTACAAAGAAAATTGAAAAAAGATATTGAATATAATTTTGATGAAACAGATAAAAAACAAATAAAAAAGATAAAAGAACAATGTAAACAATTGCCAAAGTTATGTTTTCCAGATGAAAATAAAAACTTCAATTACATAGTAGAGAATCAGATGCATGCGAAAATAATTATGGTGGAGTATTAAAATATAAATACGAAAATGAAAAAATAGAACATTATTGTAGATACTACTCAGGAACATTTACAGAACCAGAAGTAAGATGGGAAATTAATAGAAAAAAATTATTTGCCTTATATAAATGTTTATTAGCATTTGAACCATATATTATATATAATAAATTTATTGTTAGAACAGATAATACACAAGTTAAATGGTGGCTAACAAGAAAGGTACAAGACTCAGTTACTACAAAAGAAATTAGAAGATTAGTATTAAATATTTTAAATTTTACTTTTACTATTGAAGTGATTAAGACTGACAAGAATGTTATTGCAGACTACTTATCAAGACAAAGCAGTACAAACAGACTTTGAAGAAGCAATTACAAATACAATACTTATGGAAAAATTAGTAGAACAAATTACGATGCTCAATAATAGAGTGTCCCTCATGGAGGAAAGATATGTGGAGACGGACCACAGTTAAAAACCAGAGCTAGTAGTGCAGTCGGAGCACTCTAAAAAACCAGATCTACAAGGTGAGGATGGGAAACCCCTAAAAACCCAACTTACTAACAAATTACCTATTGTTGCATGTACAGAAGATACAAAAGAATCATTTATAACTATTACAAAAAGAAAAAATTATAACTTGAATAAGGTATTTGAAAAACCTTATGCCCCACCTCACATACCAAAAAATGAATTATTTATACCACCTCAAATACATACATACGCAACCTCAATTAGCCAAACAAAGAAAACATACAACCACATAACCCGCACCTATATAGAAAATATCGAAAAAATCCAAACTTTTTTAAATACCCATCCTATCGAAAACCCAGAGAAATTAAAAAATCATCAAAGATATATTACCAATAAATTACAAAATTACAATAAATTGATTGCTTTACCAGGTACAAAACCAAATTTAGTAGAAACATGTTACTCTTATGGACTTATTTCAACAGCCTATACAATTACGGGAGATGAACTTATTCATATACCAGAGTTACATCAAGCACTTATGAACTATAAAAGAGTTACAAAAGGACAATTATTCTATGTCAGATTTTACTCAGCACCAGTAGAGATATTATTTGACGAAATTAAACCAGTTGTTACCATCATAAAAATAGGGATGACAAAAGATTATATTATTCCAGAAGAAATAACAACACAACCGATTATACAAAAAATTGAGATACCAGAATTCTATGCTAACAAATGAATTATTGGACTTAGTACAATATTAGCAGAATTATCTAATGCATATGATGAAGCAAACTATATATGAAAGTATTATTCCAGGAACCACTTATTGATTTATTCAACAGCAAAAGAATTACGGCCAACAGACAAATTAGAAATACAAAATTAGGCCTTATCATTACTTAAACCAGAACACGAACCAATCACAAAAGCTATCAGGAAAGAATTTATTTCAGAAGATAGTCTAGAACAATATTACAAAATTATTGGGAAAAGATACACAAAACACGTATGCAGTAGATGCAGTGGAACAAGTAATCACATACCAGCTGTCAACATAGACTAAAGACAAAAACACGCGAACGGACAAAAATTAAAGATACAACAGTTAGTGGACAGAGACATAAAGAAAGCATCACGGAATCTGTTTTTCACAAGTGGACAACCAGGTGGATGGACATAAACGAAGCACTTAGTCAACTTTTCAAAAAGAAGGACAAAGATATGTGACAGAAAGGGATAAAATATTGGTATCAGAGCTAATAATTAAAAAAGTTAATAACAGAAAATCAAAACTAATCACTAAAATAACTAAAATAAGATGAGAAGACCCTTAAAAAATACACAAACATATAAACAGACAAGACACGACTTAAAATATTTATAAAAAGAATACAAAATATTAAATAACCAAATAAATAAAACTACGGAAGAAATTCAAAAATTAGATATGCTAATTACAAATATATCATCATTAGAATCTAAGTTCATCATTCAGCTAAAACAAAAATTAAGGAAATGAACAAAGAAGAATTTACAATAAATGAAAAAACATATGAAAATTATGATGGACTAAAAATAAAAATAGTGTTCTCAAATTTAGGCAGAAAATATAAAAAAAAAAGAAATCAATTATATTTAATGTTAGAAAAAGAAGAATTAAAATTAGAAGATTGCATGACAGCTATGATAAGAATAGCAAAAGAAAATGAAGAAATAGATAGACAAAAAGAAATAGAAAAAATACAACAAATAACTGATACAAAAAATGATAGAATAAAAGAATTAGAAAAAGAATTACAAACATTAAAAGAAATATATGAAAAACAGTGTAAACAAAAAGAAGAAGAAAAATTACTAATAGAAATACAACAATATAAAAATAAACTTACAGAAAATCAAGAAAATATCGAAATCAAAAATAAAAATAAATTACATATAGAAACTATAGAAAAAGAAAATATGGAAATAGACCAAAATTCAGAAATATGTGAATCAGAAATAAGTGAAACATATATAGAAATTATAGATAATAATAAAAAATTAATAGAAAATACAGAAGTAAAAATAAATTATGATGAAAAAATGAAAGAAGAATCTAGTACCAGTAATCCAAGAATATATCCAAAACAGAAAAAATCACAAATATATACCCGAGATTATACAAGTTCAGATAGAAATGAAACTCAATGGAATAAAAGATTAAATATTAAAAAAATGGAATCCTAAACAAATAAATACACAGCCTGAATATTTAGATTTAGATTGTGTCGTAGATATAAATCAAACTATACAATTATGGATAGGTTATATAGCAAAACAAATAATAGACAATAAAATTAATATAACAGAAGTACCAGGATATATAGAAAGAACATTTATAGGAGAAGTAAAATTATGGTTTCTAAATCTAGAAGAAGAAAGTAAAAAGACGCTAAGATCAAATAAAGATATACAAGCTAAAGAAACAACATCAGTAATGGATATACTTCATAAATATGAAACAGCTATAAGAAATGAATTTAGTAGCATGACAACAGAGGAAGAAGAACATCAAAAAGATAAAATTATAAACAGAAATTTAATAAATAAATTAGGAATATGTAATATGTGTTATTTAGATGAATATACATGTGCATACAAAGAATATTATTATAAAGGAGTTTATAATTTACAAGAAAGTCCAGGAATAAGACACTTATATTTTACAAAATTATCAGAACAATTTAGTTCAAAAATAATTAAAGCATGGGAAGAAGCAGGATTACAAGATACATTAGGAGCTAGAATAAAATTTGTAAAACAATGGTATGCAAATATGTGTGAAAAATATAGAGAAGAAATAAAAATGGAAAAAACAATAATAAAAAACTTAGCATGTTGTAAAGATAAAATAGCACCACAATTTGGTTGTAATGACCAATATTATAAAAAATATAAAAAGAAAAGGTTTAGAAAATATAAAAGACCAAAACATATATAGAAGAATCCAAGAAAAAGATATTATACAAAATCTAAACGACCATATAGAAAAAAGAAAAGAATAAGTGAATGTAGATGTTACAATTGTGGAAAATTAGGACACTTAGCAAAAGACTGTAAAGTACCAAAAATATTAAGAATAAACAAATATCAGAAATAATTATAGAAGAAGAAGTTTGCTTAAAATTAGAATATATAGATTATGAATTAGACAGTGATGATAGTATATATGAAATATCTGATAATGAAGGAGAATACCAAACATATAATGAAATAGAACAAATAAATGACTGAGGAAAATATACAAGTAATACAAGAAGAATATAGAACAGATGATTATTCAGAACAAAAAATAATATTTGATAATAATATATTTGAAAAAGTAAAAGGAAAAGAAATTGACTTAAGTGTAGAAAAAATATTTAATATGCCATTAATAAAATATCCTTTTAAAAGAAATAAAGAGGAATTTTATATAATTAGTCAAAAAGAACATATTATAGATTGCAAATATGCCCAAAGAAAAGCTGAAGTATCAATTATAAATAAAAGGAAACTAAATAAGGAAGTACAAAAAATAAAAAGTAAAGAACAAATTAAATATGTACATTTAGGAGGAATAAAAATACTTATAAAAGCCTGTTTTAAGGAAGGAATAGATACCCCAATAGAAATATATTTAGCAGATGATAGAATACTAGAACCTATAGATAAAAGAGTAATAACAGCAGTAAGAGAAAATTTAATTTATTAAAAGTTTAAATTTACAGTAAATACTAATTATTCAGTAGCATTAACAGACCAGAATGTAGATAAAGCATTAGTATTATATTGGAAAATTAATGGAATAACATTAACCCCAGGAAGTAAAATATGTACAGCCAGATGTAAAAATTTATATGTATTAACTACAAAACACAAAATAACTGCAAAAAGTAAAATAAAAGGAATAGAAATAGAAACCCCATTTGAACAATTTGTTCAAAATAATAGATAATAATAATTACTCATATAAAGAAATAGATACTAATGAAAATTTAGATATCATAGAAGAAAGGATAGGAAGAGCTGGAAAAATTAAAAATAATTTGGAAAGAGAATATATAAAAAAGTTAGCATATGATATAATCCCAAATAAATACTACATAATAGGAATAATAGAAGAAAAAGAACATTTAATATTAATAAACACTAAACAAGAAGACAATTACATAATAGATAACTTATTAAATAAAGAAGAAATGGAAATAAACAAGGTAACAAAACAGAAATGCTCAGATTTACCAGCACTAATAGTAGCTCAATTAGAAATAGAAATAGAAATAATAATAGCAGATATACCTAGGAAAATAAAATTAGAAATTAAAGAAAATCAACAAGAAGACATAATATTTGGATTAAAATGGTTAGAAGAATTAAAACCTTATAAAATAGAATCAACTCACATAACTATTACCTATAATAATAAAGCAATAACAATAAAAAGAATAATAATATGAAAATACACGTACTTATGAAAATAATAGTAGAAGAATACTATAATAGATATTCTACACCAATGAAAGATATAGGAGCAGAAGTTAACATATGTAAATATAACTGTTTACCAAAAGATAAATGGATAAAATTAAAAATACCTATAATAGTAAAATGATTTAATAATGAAGGAAGCCTAGTACACCATAAAGCAAAAGTTATAAAAATACAAATATGGGATAAGATACTTAGGATAGATGAAATATATAATTACGATTTACCTACAAAAGATATAATTTTAGGAATACCGTTTTTAGAAAAATATTATCCACATGTAATAACTAAAACACACTGGTGGTTGACAACACCATGTAATCATAAAATAGGAGCAAAAAGAGTAGGAAATAAAATAAGACAAAATACAGAATGGATAAAAGGAAGTGAAAAAATTACCCAAAAGTTAGAAAATATGCCAAATAATACCAATAATATGGAATATATAGTATTCACGATAGACAAATTAAGTCCAATAAAAAATAAATTAGAACAATTATATAGTGAGGATCCATTAAAATGATGGAATAAACATAAAACGACAGTAGAAATAAAATTAATAGACCAAAATAACATAATAACTCAAAAACCTTTAAAATATAATTTTGATGATTTAAAAGAATTTACAATGCATATAATAGAATTATTAGAAAAAGCATACATACAAGAAAGTAATAGCAAACATTCTAGCCGAGCATTCTGGTTAATAAACACAGTGAACAAAAAAGAGAAAAAAGTAGAATGGTTATAGATTATAGAAATTTAAATGCAAAAACTAAAACTTATAATTATCCAATCCCAAATAAAATATTAAAAATTATACAAATACAAGGATATAATTACTTTAGTAAATTTGATTGTAAATCAGGATTTTACCACTTAAAATTAGAAGACGAATCTAAAAAATTAATAGCATTTACAGTACCACAAGGATTTTATGAATGGAACGTATTACCATTTGGATATAAAAATGCACCAGGTAGATTTCAACACTTTATGGATACATATTTCACAAAATTACATAATTGCATAGTATACATTGATGATATACTATTATACTAAAAAACATATGATGAACATATAAAGTTACTAGAACAATTTATAAACATAGTAGAAGAATCAGGAATAAGCTTAAGTAAAACTAAAGCCAAAATTATGAAAAATCAAATAGAATTTTTAGGAATACAAATAGATAAAAATGGAATAAAGATGCAACAACACATAGTACAAAAAATTATAAATTCAGAAGAAATATTAGATACAAAAAAGAAATTACAATCGTTTTTAGGATTAGTGAACCAAGTAAGAGAATACATACATAGACTAGCAGAATATTTAAAACCATTACAAAGAAAATTGAAAAAAGATATTGAATATAATTTTGATGAAACAGATAAAAAACAAATTAAAAAGATAAAAAAACAATGTAAACAATTGCCAAAGTTATGTTTTCCAGATGAAAATAAAAACTTCAATTACAGAGTAGAATCAGATGCAAGCGAAAATAATTACGGTGGAGTATTAAAATATAAGTACAAAAATGAAAAAATAGAACATTATTGTAGATACTACTCAGGAACCTTTACAGAAACAGAAGTAAGATGGTGAGTGCTCATACTTCAAAGACAATAGACGTGCTTTTCCATTTTGGTCTTTTTATTCAGTTTTCATTTTTGTTAGAGTTAGTTGGGGGAAGGGGGGGTGGGGGGATGTCCCAACAACTCAACTCAATCAGAGGCTTTCCAGACATAGTAGTAGAATCAATTTGAATTGTTATATTCACCTTTGAGTTGTTATTAAACTCTTAGTATGGTTTATACATTAAGACTAGTTAGGTTTCCCTGATATTTCAATTACCTATTCATTTAGTTTCTACATAGTTCATGTTTTATTTAGTTACCTTTCAGTATGCTTATGATATTTCAAACACATGGTTGGTTTGAGGTCACTCGTGATCCTAGGTCTTGTGTTACGTCAAGGGGGTAGCCTCGGAGCGTGACAATATAAAAAATTAAAATCTCTCAATAAAAAAAATAATAGATGAATAAAATTTAGAGTATTATTTATAGAATCTTTATTTTGATTTAAGATCATTTTATGATCAATCAGTATTTTATTATCTATTTTTATATAGCTAGCAAGAAGTATACGTGTGACATAACATTTTCTTAGATTAAAATGAACACAAAATAACAGAAAATTCATACTTAAAAAACTTCGTACTCAATGTAAATATAAAAAATAAAAAATTTATAAAACAATTCATAGCCAATAAAGAAGGAAGATGGATATATATGTTCATGCTTTATTCATTCTAGTGTTCCATTTGATTGAAATTTCTTGCCACCAACACTTTATTTTTATCCATTCATTTTTACTTATACATTTATTAAAACAATAATTATTATCATGGTTATGTTATCACAAGTTCTTGGTAACGTGCATTGCATGCTTGTTCTTTATTATTATGATATTAAATATTTTATCTATAATAGTTTTGAGTTATAATTTGGAAATATTGGTGGAATCAGGAGTGATTTTTTTTTTTTTTTGGAGAATTGGTAACATGTCAGGAGTGAATTTTTTTAACCACTAACTAATAATCTCTTTTACTGCTTATATGTTATATTCGAATTCAATTTCTATTATATGTATTTTTCTTTAATATTGTTATTCCTCTTTCATATTTAGAAAGATAAATTTTAATGTTGTTCATATTTGACTTTTAAGTACTCCTTCATATTAAATTAAATTACCTCATTTGTTAGAATGTCTTCTTTAGAGATTTTGTTGATTTCTTTTGCTAGATGATGTTGTTGAGGGAGAAGCATTAGTTATCCTTTTTACCTCGAAAGCTAGGAGAATAAAGCAAAATATAATTTCAGTAAGTTATTGTCAAACTAAAGCTATCAAGGAGGCTCTAATTTGTAAAATACACATGCATTAAGTTATTAAAATCTAATTAAAAATAAAATAATCGAATGTTAATCAGATTTACTAAAAATTATTCATGCAAATTGAAAAATTTGTTGGAGAGATAT
This sequence comes from Solanum bulbocastanum, assembly GCA_037074985.1. Lineage (NCBI taxonomy): Eukaryota > Viridiplantae > Streptophyta > Magnoliopsida > Solanales > Solanaceae > Solanum > Solanum bulbocastanum. The sequence continues at coordinate 23,237,232 of CM073605.1, forward strand.
GATGCATACCTCATTTGTATTTGCGCAATTTCTACTAAAAGTTCTATTCAACGCTTTGCAAAAGCATCACCTCTTGTTTATACCTGTTGGAGAGATATGACGCCTACCTCATTTGTATTTGCGCAATTTCTACTAAAAGTTCTATTCAACGCTTTGCAAAAGCATCACCTCTTGTTTATACCTGAGATAAAAAAATTACATCATAAGTATATTCATAAAACAAAAATTTAGCAGTGTATTTTCATGTGAGAGATCAAACAGTTAAACATTAATTTAGGAATATAATTTGAATGATAGAAAAAAATAAAGAAACTAAATGTAAAGAAATGCTTGAAAGAATATATGATAAGAGCTTGATGCTCTCTAAACCAAATTCAAATGTATAGTATTGTCATTAGAAGACAAAGTGTAAGAGAAAACATGCATTTGAGGAATTAAAAAAATGGATTGTTGGAAATATATGTTAATTTCTTTTAAAAGATTATTATTAATGAATAATTGTCTTTTCATTTGCTTTCATATTTAGAATTGTAATTTATTGTGAAACTTATGTTGCTTAAAATAGTATAACGGTGATAGTAATTGAAGAAACATGTAGGTTACAATTTTTTATACAGAAACGTTACTGTAACTTATAGGTATAGTGATTTCTTGAACATTTAAAAATTCATTCAACTTTAATGGTGATTTCTTAAAGAGTTAAAACGTCATTCAACTTTAATGGTGGTTTCTTAAAGAGTTAAAACATCATTCAACTTTAATGGTTTCACACTTATATAATAATAATAATAATAATAATAATACTAATAATAATAATAATAATAATAATAATATAATACCAAAATTTTGAACGATCGTTCAGTTCTACTCAAGGGGCCTTTACAAGAATAAGCAATCCTGGCAACTTTATTGAAAGCTTCTACTATCCGAATCCGCCCTACACGCCCTCCTGGCTAATGGGTAATCCAATGGATTCCTTCGACAGCCTTTCAAAAACCTGCCTGGATTACTTATACTCGACCTTAGTATTACTATTCAATTAATCTCAATAATAGACAAAATCGCCATATCTTATAGTAACCTAGTATGTTATAATTCAACACCAATAGTTTAGCCTATCATTTAGTCTAGGTACATAAAGAAACACTTAAAAAAAAGTACCTAGAGTCGAACTCCACTTAAAATGATGTACAAACCGAACTGAAAGCTTTTATTTATTCAAACTCCAAATTTGGACAAAGAAAAATACAATACTAGAGAGAGATATTGAGAGGGAGGGGGTTCTTCCAAACCTACCTCACTAAGGAAGTATCCGCCTTTTTATATTAAGGTTAGAAGATCTAAAGTGATAAGATAGGGTGGTCCACACAATTTACAATGGCCAATAACAAAAGGATAAGATCGACAAACAGGAGTGGTCTTTCTATTACAACATATGGACGACATATTATCCTTGCCTACTATTCTTATTTATTAATGTTCTTTTGCTTATAACCCCAATTATTATAATTTGTGGGGCCTTCTTTTATATCTTGTCTTTTCTCCTGCAGGTGACTTTGTTGGATGATACTTCCACTTTCTCTTGGAATTTTTTGAGAAGAGCATCAATATCGATTTCTTCGTTGCTATTATCACTCTGGGCTTCTCCTGTCATGCCTATTTCATCATCATTATTGGTGTGGCTTGCTGACGCCATAGAAATATCTTCTCTAATATTTATATCAAGATTTTTTACTAAATCTCTTTTCACTTCTTCTATGTACATGGCTATTGCCTCTGATTTAGATATTATTCCTATCTTTATATGAAGTTTCCTTGTAATTTGTTTAAAAGGACTGAGATTATCTTCTTGTGGTTTTAATCGATCTGTATTATGATATTTGTCTATTGTTTCATTTATTAAATCTAATATCTCTTGACCATGAATTTTACCCTCAAGGTCTTTTAGTATTAACTTGTTCTAGAACTTTGTATAAAATTTCATTGTAGGCATGGGAATCCTTCAGAAGTATGATAAACTTCGACGGACCATTTCATAATCAATGGGATTGAGAATTGTATAAAGAAGTACATTAAGGACATCCCTTCAAAAAAGATGTTGTCTTGTTCTAAACTTATAAATTTAGGGGATATGTCTACCCATTCAGAATATAATCTCTTGTATGGTTATGGTAGAATTTTTATTGAGGGACCATATAAAGTCCACCTTTTACAAAACCAATTTGGAATCTATTGGTCAAAAACATGAGAACATATCTTTATGAACCATGAATGCTTTCTATTAGCATTTTCGTATAACAAGGCTTTATTAAAGCTATTCACATAATCCCAGTAATTTTATTTTACTACGATCTTTTTTTCTGGGTGGATATAATCCCTTTCCTTTAAAGGGCTCATTCCCCATTCTTCTTGAGTAAAAATCCTTTCTATAATAATCTTTGAAAAGTTATAAACTTTTCCTAGATTGATTGGGTAAAAATGCTGAAATTCACCCGACCATGTTGCTGCGAGTATCATCTCATAATGCATCCTGCATTTACAAGCATGTGTAGTATAACAAACTGAATCCAGATATCTGGATATTAGTTTCCATAGGTCACTTTTCTATTGCAAGTCCCTATTCTCTTGAAGAAGTATAACTTCTTTTTTATCATTAAGATTAAATACTTTTGTGCTCTCTTCGTCTATGAGAACTGTGGAATAAATTGGAGGAGTATCATCCTTTTTCTACTTGGATTGCATAAAATCCAAGAATTCCTTATACATAGGATGGTCTGTATTAAAACCACTTGTAGAAGCACTACTTGCTGCTATTAATTGCTTGTTTCCTATTTAAGTGAGGATATGACTTCCTCTTCCAGCTCTTGTCCTTCCTCTTCCTCTCCGTGAGGGCAGAGGCCATGAAGGTCTCATCTTGAAAGAAAAACAAACATTATTCTAAATATTCTCTTGTAAGGAGTCAGGTAGACTATTATATGAACCTTTTTTTTATAATGAATATCGAAATCAAATGATGCTAATAAAGCTTGCCATCTTGCAAACATTTGTTTAGAAACATCATACTTACAATCTTTATTAAACATAAATTTGGCCGCTTGGCAATCAATTTTTATTAAAAACTTTTTGTTTTAAAGATCACCTTGGAACTTTAAAACACTTTTGACTATGGCCAAAATTTCTTGTGCAATAGTGGCATAATTTTTTGAGCCTCATTCCATTTACCCAAATAGAATTGAATAATATAATGTTGTTTATTATCAGGACTATATTGTGTCAGGATACCACCATATCCTATATCTGAGGCATCTGTCTTAACCGTCTTCTCCCAATTTTGGTTGGCAAGAGTAAGACAACGAAGTTTTTTAACCTTTGTCTTAATTCTTTTAACAGCTTTCGTATGATCGTTAGACCATGCTTTAGGATTATTCTTAAGCTTGTCATATAATAGGGTTGTATCCTTGGCTAAATCCTTTATAAAAGGAGCAACATAGTTAAGACTTCCAAGAAATCTTTGTAGCTGGGTTTTATTAGTCATGATATCGGGGAATTTGGATGCAAATTCAATACTTCTATTGATAGGGCTAATATTACTCCTTTCAATATTATGACATAAGAATTTAACATTTGTTTGGAACAAAGCCATTTTTAGGCTGGATATTATCCATTTTGGATAATAATTTTTTTAAACAAATCAAGATGTTTAAAATAAGTTTCCACATTTTTTGGAAAATACAAGTATATCATCTATTTAAACGATTATGAAATTGATGTAAGGTATGAAAATATCATTTATAATTTTTTGAAATTTTGATGGAGCGCTTATTAAACCAAAAGGCATAACATTCTATTCCTAGTGACCCATAGAGACATTAAAAGCAGTTTTAAACCTGTCTGACTTAGCAATCTGAATCTGCCAATAACTTGAGTTTAAATCAAATTTTGAAAATATAATCGCATCATATACTCTATCCAAGAGATCCTTTTTATTAGGGATAGGGTATCTGATCCATTTTAAAGCTTTGTTAAGAGGTTTATAATTTATTACCAACCTAGGCACACCTCCTTATTTCTTAGCATATTTGTTAACATAAAAGGTTGTACAAGACCATTGGGACTTAGAATGCCTTATGAGGCCTTTCTGTAGTAAGGAGTCAATTTCCTTTCTGCATAATTCCAGATAATTGGAATTCATCTGACAGGGTCTTGCTTTTGTAGGAATATTATCCTGACTAAACTATTCCTCATATGGGAGGCTAACAACATGCTTTTTCCTGTTCCAAAAAGTATTTGGATGATCTCCACAAATATCAATGGAGAACTGATTCTTTAAAATAGCAATCTTATACTGTAATTTAGGATTTTGAAGAATATTATCAATCTCAATACTATTAATTTCCTCCTTTTATAAATTTGACTTGATTAATTTTTAGTATCAATTTTGATGAAAGTTCATTTATCATTCTTGTAAAAGTTTTGTAATGAATTCCAATATAAAAGGTATTTCATTCCAAGTACCAATAAATTTTTTACTATCCGAATAAGTAAGGGGGAAAATCACATTTATAAAAGGTACTCCTAAAATGATTTGGTTAGTAATATCTTTTACTAACACAAAACTTTGAGGAATATAGTTTTCCCTTTACATATAAAAGATTTGGGCAATTTATATTCAATTCCCATTTTGCTACTATTTGTAGACTTGAGGCTATGAGTAGTTTTATGGAAATATCTGGAAAGAATAAGCCCTTCTTGAATACAATTTAAATTAGCAACACTGTCTATAAGAGTAGTAAATTATTTTTTGTAATTATAATCTATGAGAAGAGTTATTTTTGTATAAAACTTTTGGGAAGTAAAAGCTTTCAGGCATTGTAGAAAATCTTCTTTCTTATTACCAAAATTAAGAGTTTTTAGAAAAAGATCTTTACTATCTTCTTCATAAGAGGATGATTCATAACTATTACCCAATTCTTTCAGACTTTCGATATTATCGAGTCTAACCTCCATAGTGACATTCTTTTCTTTTAACCTTTGAATGTCTTCTTTGAGATTATTAATCTCTTGTTTTAGATCACTCATAGTAGTAGGGGAACTTATAAGTTTACTCTTTTCTAACAGAAGATTCTTTACCTCTGCTATGATGTATGAACCTTCTTTGGTTGGGATCTCCCGTGTGATATGATTTTTAGAGGTGGAAACATTACTGATTTTATCAATAATCTGAGCTCTTATTTATGGATCTTTTACAATTTGTAAAAGCTCTATGACTTTTTCATTATCAATGACATTAATGCTCAATTACTTGAACTGCGAATAGATCTTATAAAGATCATTTTCTTCCCCTCCATTTTCACACTCTAACCCTTGTTGACAAGGTAGACAATCATCATCTGAAGCCATATAATCTTTTGATGAAGAGCTTTAAGATCTTTACTCGTAGAGCATTCCTCATGACTGTTGTATTCAGTTTCTAATTTTCCTGAATTTAGTACGAATTTGCAAAGAGACTCTTTGATTTATCATCTATATCAAGGCTTTTGCTTTTTTTCCTTGACTCTGCAATCTCTTGCATAATGGCCAAATCTTCCATATTTATGGCATGTACTAGACTTATCAAATTTTCATTTAGATTTATATAATCTTTTTTCGCCTTTTCTCTCTTTGGCTCTTCTTTCTTTTTTCTCAATCCTTTTTCTCTTCCATTTTTTTTAATTCTTTTGGGAAGATTTCGTCTTAGAAGAATGCTTCTCTTTCTTATCTTTAGAAGTTGCCTTAGGAATATCTAATGCAAACTGCTCACAAAATTCTCCCAATTGTTGTCTTTCATTAAGACGATGCCTTTTATTCTGTTGATTCAACTTGATTTCATTGCATAAAAAAAGTCCTTCTTGTACGCAGGCACTTATTACCATAGGTATAATTATCATAGTTGATACTATGATTATCTCCTCTGAGAGTTTTCCTAACTCTTTTTGCTAAAAGAGCCGGTAATCCATCTATAAATTTGGATTTCCAATGGGTGCTATTATACTCCGGTAGCTCCATAACTCTGCTAAGGAAAACATCTTTATAGAACCTAAAAGAAGTAAGAGTCTTGCATCTAAGGTTCTGGAGAAAAGTTCGAATGGTCTCACTATTATCCGACCATCATCCTGATAAATGTTCTATAATATTAAGAACAAGGGTATACACTGCATTTTGGGTAAAATCTTGTTCTCCTTCTTGTTTTACCGCTTGGAGGATTTTGTCAGTTTGCTCTTGGTTGATATAGTTATACCACCAGCCTTTTAATTAGCCAGTAAACCCTGTTGTTTTCATATCAGCAATAATTTTATCACTATTTTTGTTACCCTTACAGATAGTGTTGTACATGAGCATTCTATGTGCAGTTGTAAAAATTTGTCTGTCTGTTTAACCATCTATGTTTCATTCATAGATTTCTTTTCCATTATAACTATTAGTTATAATATGTTCATGCTCTTCCAAGAGCACATCTTGGGGAGTAGGCATAGGACAGTAGTACATCCTTTTGACCGGTTTTCTAGTATAGTTTTCTGAGGTTTTATTAATATCATCAGAAAACTCTTTTTTATGACTGGTTTCTCCTCCTAAAAGGTTATCAACCTTCAAAGGCTTTAGGTTATTACCTTTAAAAGTCTTTTCCAAAAAATTCTCTAGATTTGAGAAGTCTTTCAACTTAAAATCCCCAGTATCAGGAGGAGGCAGGATGCTGGTGTTGGCTACTTTCTCTTTTCCTTTAGAGTTGGAGCTTAGTCTGGAAAGTAGTTTATCAACCTTGTCATGCATAGAAGTGATGTGTTCTCCTAAAATACTCATATAAATGTTAGCATAATTTTGCTGCTTGATCATAATATTAATATGATGAGTAGTGACAAGAGCAGTATTATCTTCAAATAATTTTGGAAGAGCATTAAAATGAACAATCTTATCATCCTTTTTAATTTGAAAAGATTGTAGAGGAGGAAAAACTGATTTAGTAACTTCCCCAGTACTTAAAGTAAAATCTCTTTCTATCATAGAGATAAAATTATGAACAAGCTTAGTCATAAACCAAGGAACAAATGCAATTAAAACATTTTGATTTGATTCAATAAGATCTTTATAAAATTCATCCTGAAAACTCATTTGTTCTTCCTTATTAAATTTTTTAAAGAACCATTTTCTGAAAGGCTTCCATCGAGCTTTCTGAAATTCTTTTGAAACCTTTTCTCTTGCCGATGAACCCAGACTAAAATCAATTTGGTTTTCAGTCATCATAAAACCAATTTATGTAGAAAATCCATCTGAAAAATTCATTTCAGACTCCGCTGTGTCTAAGTCTGAGCTAGGCATGGGCATGGGCCAAGCAATATTATCTTCACAATTTTAATATT